>JASAND010027031.1:0-16755 GCA_030248195.1 Trissonchulus latispiculum
ATGCTTCGTTCGTTCGCATTATCAGTGGTCGTTACCTTTTTAATGAAACCTTGAAGAAAAACGCTGTTTTCAGGGGTTTGACCACTGGTCAATAGGCCTCATAGACCGTAGTGACCACTGGTCACTTCCCTCGATTTCGGCAATATGCCCAATAAAACGAGCGTAGTCGATTTACTATATATGCCCCCAACCAAAACGCCGAAAAACGCTGTTTAAAGGGGTTTGACCACTGGTCAATAGAACCCATAGACCGTAGTGACCACTGGTCACTTCCCTCGATTTCGGCAATATGCCCAATGAAACGAGCGTAGTCGATTTACTATATATGCCCATGCCCCCAACCAAAACGCCGAAAAACGCTGTTTAAAGGGGTTTGACCACTGGTCAATAGGCCTCTTATACCGTAGTGACCGACCACTGGTCACTTCCCTCGATTTCGGCAATATGTCCATTGAAACGAGCGTAGTCGATTTACTATATGTGCCCCCAACTAAAACCCCGAAAAATGCTGTTTATAGTGAGTTTTCCCTACTTTGACCCTGGGCGAGGAACCACGGGAGCCATGCTGACCAGTGGTCACTTCGGGCGGTATCGGCAGTATGCTCATCGTTTTCAGCGACCCCGATTTACTATATATGGGGACCACCCCGAGGCCGAAAAACGCCATTTTTAGTGACTTTTAGGCCATTTCTCGTAAAAGTGGGACTTAAGAAACTTTTCGCCCAAACAGGCCAAAAAATGCAAAGTTTGGGCCCATCTCCTGAAAGCTACAGAGCGAAATAAAAAATCCCCCTCGTTAGTTTGTGCGCATAGTCCGAAATATTCAAATAAAATAAACCAAACCGATCTAGCTGCTAGCCTGTGAAAAAAAGTTGATTTCAACCGAAGTGCCAAAATAGCGAAAGTCCGACTTTGGGGCCTTGGCACAGAACCAAAATTGGCCGAGTGCCAAAATTACCTTCGTTTGGTAGCATGGGGGGATACTGTCTACCAACATATCATAGTAGCATTGGACCAAAATGCCCACATCGTTCCAACACTTCGCTGGAAAATGCACTTCCAATAAGCGTTATTAACAGAGAAAAAAAACAACCGCACGGTAACTCTCGCCTAGTGCAAAATTTCGAAGTTCCGAATTTTAACCAAAAGTATGGTGGTACTTGTAGTACTACTCGAGTACTTTACGATGGTAACATTTTTATCCCTCCCGGACCTCTAATTAGCTGGCACCAGGCCAACACTGTCTCCAGAGGGCCGCGCAGACGCCTTTATACCCATATTATGTAGGGGCGCTATCGCGCCCCTACATAACATATATTAGCTTTTAACTACCTACCTGGGCTTATTCTAGTGATTTTTTCTTTGGGGAGGGGGGACTCCATGGGACCCCAAAAGTCCGAGGGGCAATGAATTTGGGGGAAATGTTTCGCAAAACAAGAATAAAAATGCTCCGATGGAGCATGAAAAATGCAATATGGGTGACACTGGGTTTTAAGCGGACAGAGGACTAGGTTTTAAAACGTTAATATGGGAGGGGCAGGTTGTAAATGCCAGGAGGACTAGGTTAAAAGCGCACTAATATGGAACAGCTTCGCTGAACAACCCATATTCGCGGAAACTACCCGGACTGATGCCGGTGGCTGTTTACCAGTAACAGTTTACCAATTTGTGAGCACAGCTCTGGGTCTGCAACTATATTTGTAGTTGTTGTCGTAATACGTAATAATTACATAATATGCAACTTGATTTAATTAATTAAATTAATGCATATATAGACAACACTTACACATGTATCTATTGCAACACTTAATACAGCATACGTCGTATGCAGTAAAAATTGGTGTCACAAATTGTGCTCTCAGTTCCCCCCCCCCCCCCCCCCGAAAAAGCCCCCCCCCCCCATAAATTTTGACCTCTCCCCCATAACCCAAAAAATTGCCAGATTTTACCATTTTTACCCTAAATTTTCTAAAATTTTTCCGGCTTCGAAGGAATTTTAACGAAATTTTCGTTATTTTAGCGTAAAAACACCTAAAATTAGTTATTTTTAGCGATTTTTGGCAATTTTTGCACAAAAAACGTAAAAATTTGCAAAATTTTTACCAAAAATATGCCCCCCCGTTTTGGTGAGCCCCCCCCATCGTTGGGGGGGGGGGGGGCAACTTTGAGCCCCTCTTATATCGCCCCCCCCCCATAAATTTTGGCCTGAAAATAAGCCAGATAATATACGTATTATATAAGTGGTATTTAACGCTCTATTTTAGTGTAGGAATAAAATTTGTTATTATGCGAATAAATTATATATAGTTGTCTATTGTTTGCAATTGTCTAGCAATTTGCAAGGGTCACCGATGCCACACTTTTCTTGTTAACGTCGCAAGCCACAGGAACAATGTCTGGGGGTGTTTTTTTCGTCGAAACTTTTTGCGAACTTTTACGCATACCTCCAAAATTTTTTGCGGAGTTTCGCAAAAAATTGCGAATTTCATACTTTTTAGTTTTTCAAATATAACTAATGAATTTTATTAATTAGGTTGTATTTAAACGTATTTTTAACATTTAACGAACATATACATAGTACGTATTAACCAAGTTACAACTATTTCTCAAAAGTCGAAGCATGTTACGTGGTGTTTTTGACAAGAATATAAAATTTAAACGTAGAGATGAGGGGGGTCTGGGGGGCTCCGCCCTCCAGAAGCTGAGAAAATTTTGTAAAACTGATGAAAATCCTTGATGGAAACACTCAAAACTTTGATTCCGACTGAAAGGTATGAATATAGAAATTCGCGCCGAAGGCGCGAAAATTTTTTGGAATTTTCTGCAAAAAGTACCTGAAACACTTGTATTTATTATCAGAGATAACTGAAAATTTCTACTCAAGGTCAAAAATTTTTGCGGAACTTTACGCAGAGCTCCGAAAAAAGTTGCGGAATTTTCAAAAAAAGTGCGGAATTTCGCAGTTTTTTTCGGCGGAGCCCCCCAGAAGCCGAAGAATTTTTTAAAAACTAGCCTTCTAAGAAATTAATATTGGCCAATTTTTGCACAAATAATGGCTAAAGTTACCTTGAAATTTCAACTGCCAAATCGAACTAACTTCATCGATTTGCTAAAGAAACTTCGCCCTAGAGGTGGATTTTCTAAGAAATTATTAAATTAGTTAAATACAAATATATATAAATAAAATAAGTAAAAATAGAAATGTTAAGCATAGGAGGTAGGTACATAGTTGCGGAACGATTAACCAAATTAAGATAGGTGGCCTAAGCCTAAAGAGGAGAAAAAATGTAAGGATAAGAGCGGGGGGTCTGGGGGGCGATAGCCCCCCAGAAAAGTTAGAGCTTTTTTAAAGATTTGGGATGCTCAGGAATTTTTTCTGGACACTTCTCTATGAAAAATTTAGCTGTGTCTACCTTGTGTCCAGCTAAAAATTTTTGTGTCCAGCTAAGAAAATTTGTGTCTGGACACGCTCCTGGACACAAAAAAAAACCGTGCGCCCAAGTCCCCACCCCACCCCACCACAGCACTCTTCAGCCACTTTGAGCATGCAGTTCTATGACAAAAGTTGCACAGCTCGCTCAGGGCTTTCATTTGGTACCAAATTTGACCACTTTTGAAAAATTTCTGTTTTGACCGAAAATCGCCTATGGGGGAGCTCGGAGAGCCCCCCATAATATATCCCCACCCCACCCCACCACAGCACTCCACAGCCACTTTGACCATGCAGTTCTATGACAAAAGTTGCTCAGCTCGCTTAGGGCTTTCATTTGGTACCAAATTTGACCACTTTTGAAAAATTTCATTTTTGACCGAAAATCGCCGAAGTCCCCACCCCACCCCACCACATCACTCTACAGCCACTTTGAGCATGCAGTTCTATGACAAAAGTTGCTCAGCTCGCTTAGCTCTTTCATTTGATACCAAATTTGACCACTTTTGAAAATTTTCATTTTTGACCCCATGACCCCTATAGACAAAGTTTGGAGAGGCAAAGTAAAGCCTACTATGGACCTCCGTGAAGCGGTTACCGACATGACCCCTCAGACGGTCAAGTGGAACCAGCCCAGCAACTTGGGTTACTCGGGCAGCAAAACTGATAGCGGGAATCGATTCTGCGTCCCAAAAAACCTTTGTATGCAAACTTTGAGCCACCCATGTAGCAAAATAAGTGAAAAAATTAAGTTCAAAGTTCGACCCAAAATTCACCAAATTTGGTCGGCCAGTACCGAAAAATTACGCACGAAGACGGAAAATCATATAGCATTTGAACGACCCCGATATGTGTGCTGTTTAACCATATAGTCAGTATTGCCCCATATATAGCCCAATCTGACTTATTAAGGCACCTTTGAAGCATACTTTTTGGCCATTTTAGCGTTATGGCCGACTTTGGCCCCCAGCCAAAAATTTTTTCCGGCCCTGGGAGGCATAAAAACTAGCTTATTTTCTTATTTTTGATTTGTACTACAAGAATATATATGGGTTTCATAGGCAAAAATTTTTCTATCTGTAGTTATTCAAGCTACAAAACCCCCTTATGAGACATCAAAAGCGAGAAACCGGAAAAAAAACATCACTCTCGTAAGCGATTTTTGGGACAACTTTTTAACGGAAAGTGGTACGGGGATGAAACTTGGCAAATATACTAAACTCGACACGTACAATTTTTTGCGCACATAATCTGCGCAGGATCTGCGCAGCCTTGTTTTACACGGTCATTCGACCATTTTCACTCATATTCCTCAGTTAAATCAATCATTTCACAATTTCCCTGAAAGTGACACGGAATTCTGTGAAATCACCTTAATCACTCAAGGAGAAGGAACCTGTGAAATAAATAGGTTTTAACGTGAATTTCACAAACTCTTGGGCTTATTCTAGTGGGGGGGTGGGGCCCCCCATACAACACCCTCCCCCCCCCCCCAAAATCGCCCCCCTCCAAAAAAATGGGTGCCCCTTTTGGCACCAACATTTGCCCTGAAAAAATCGCTCAGAAGGCCAAATTTTCAAAAAGTTTCCGGCTGCGCCGGAGATTTTTAGTCAATTTTTGCCTATTTAAGCGCTATTTTTGCACTAAAAACGAACTTTTTTTGGCAATTACTATATAAATAGCGCTATTTTTAGCATCTTTTTTAGAAAAATTTTGAAAAATTTTGGCCCCCCCCCAAGAATGACTCACCCCCCGAGGCCCCCCCCCACAAGAAAATTCCCTAGAATAAACCCAGATCTCCCGAGAATGTTAGGGATTCTGTGAAATCCCTGAAATTTTCAGGAATATCGCGAAATCCCTGATTTCACAATATCACGTTGATTATACATCAACCCCAATTTTCCAAAAATCTGGGACACATCCTTCCTATTGCCCAAATCATCGCTGTTGTCATTTCCCCGCCATTAAAATATTAAATAAAATTAGTCGGAGCAAAAACTTACAACGTTTGTATTGCTTGTCAACTTCCGCTCTAAGCTTCTTATACTTTTCACTTCTATACACCAACAACCAAGTTAATCCTAAACAAAATGTCAGTTAAGTGTAAAAAACGTCCGAAGGCACGTAAATTACATAAAAAGCAAAACCTTGGGCTTATATATAAACTAAAAGCTTCTGCAAAACATAATGTATAAAAATCTGAATTCAGTCATATCCTAAGATAATCCTACTGTGTTGGCGTGAACTAGGGTTGGTTTTTTTCCGGAAAAAAAGATTGCCGGAAAAAAACCTTTTTTCCGGTTTTTTTCCATTTTTTCCATTTTTTTCCTTTTTTTCCGGTCACTCCAAAATTACACAATGTTCTAAAAGTTGCGGTATTTCATGTTTTTGCATACACCGAAGCAGTTTTCACGATATTTAGTAGCCCCATAGGGGTAATGCAATAACACAAGCGCTTAGAAAGGTTCCAGTATTGACTATAGGAATCAAATATTTTCAGCGGGTGAAGGTGTAAAGCAAAGGACAAGTGACTTCTGTATACCTTGGCGGTTATACTAGACCTGGGTTGTGGTTTTCGTAGGTAACACGCTTCGTAAAGTAAACAATTCCAGATATTTTAGCAGTTTTGGTTGAACACTCCACTGTTAGGTATGGAATTATTAACTCTACCTGAGTTATGCAATCATTTTCACATTCCAAGGGAAAAAATGTCAAATCCCAAAATTAGCTCAAATTCATGAATATCGTATTCTGACCTCATTAAACACTGTTTTTGATAGTTTCTTAATGTTCTGAGGTCATAAATTTACTTTCAGAACATGCCCCGAATATTTTTCCATTTTTTCCGATGCGTCGAAAAAACCCAAATACAATTTCTTTAGGTATAACATACCCCCACCTACTATGACCCTCGGAAAAGGTTGTAAATAGTGTGAAATTGCTGGAAAAGCTCAGAAAACATGATATTTCTTTGTAAAAATTGTTAAAATAACGTTAGGAATTTTTTCCATTTTTTCCACCCCATCGGAAAAAAATGGAAAAAAACGGAAAAAAACCTTTTTTTCCCAGTCCTTTTTTTCCGCGCCCATCCCTAGCGTGAACTGTCAAAGCCCCTATCAGACCTATTCAACCTGTCCATGGAATCCCGTATAGTCCCCGCGGCTTGGAAGTCAGCCAAAATAATAAGTACCGGTGCACAAAAAGGGCAGCCGAACTTGCCCTGACAACTATCGCCCAATTGCCCTGTTGCCTGTTGTATCTAAGGTCATGGAGAGCTACATCGCCTTCGAACTGAACAAATTCTTGGAAGCACACTCTCTGCTATCCGAAGACCAATACGGCTTCAGGAAGCATCGTCCCCTCTTCACCACTTCTCCTAATTTCACAGTCGCTCACTAATGCGCTTGACTCTGGTAACGAAGGCCGCAGCGGCCCTGGACATCAAAGCAGCCTTCGACACGGTCTGGCATAAAGGCCTGCTCCGGAAGCTGGCTCGGTGTGGTATCCCAGGCCCCTTACTGACCTGGCTACGCAGCTATATATATACCTGACTGACCGCTCACAAGCTGTATGGGTCCATGGGGATTACTCCTCCTATCAGCCCGTGCTGGCTGGGGTCTCTCAGGGTTCCGTCCTGGGACCACTACTATTCCTCATATATATACGTACATCAATGACCTAGCCGACGACTTGATCAATGAATCCTGTCATTATGTTTGCGGATGATATCACCGTCGACGTCCCTTTCGCCAAATACGCCTGGGGTTTTTTACTGGCCCCCCACTCGACCCGTCCCCCCCCCACTCGTTCCCCTTCCCACTTTTGTCGGCTTCCTCCCCCCCACTCATCCTAAGGTGCCCAGAAAATGCCAAATTTTCAGGACTTTTGGTCAAAATTCTCAAAAACTTTCCGGCTTCTCGTTTTTTTGGTGTTAAAACTTCATTTTTGAGCACTTTTAAGCTTGGTTATAGCAGTATATATATGTGGAAAACAGGCTATTTATACTGTACTTTTAGCATTTTTAGCCCATTTTATTTCCCCCACTTTTGGATCTCCCTCCCCCCACTAGTGGGGGGCGCCTCCCCACTCTTCCCCCCACTTATTTTTGCCTAGAAAAACTCCAGTTTGCTAGCGATCTGCTGAACACTGATCTACGTCACATTTCACATTTCGAACTGGGGAAAGGCATCGCAAATTAATTTTAGTCCATCTAAATGTAAAAATATGCATGTACGCAGGTCCAAGTGCTCTGTAAATCTGCCACCTCTCAGGCTGGGTGATGAAATGCTGGAGCAAGTCGATGCTATAAACCTCACTTGCCTCACATTCCTCACTTGCCCACCACAGACGTGATATATATACGTAATAAAGAAACTAAAAGATTTTACCTTCTCCTAAGGATGCAGTGCATATTGAAATGAAAACAATCAATAAACTATCTGCTAGCATTTGAGATTTCAAAAATGTATAAGCACCAATTGAGCAGACTAAGAATGACTGTGTGTGGTGTGTACAGACAAAATGTGAGACCTGCAAGACAAGAAATTTTGAAGAGATTTTAAAAAATGATCAAACTAGGTTTGGCAGGGGAAGGATCTATTTTTTATGAAATTGCAACCGCGGATTCGCGATCAAACTTTTCCATCGATCGATTCGATTTTTGAAATCATCAACCTCGACTACCATTCTGAAACCTGAACCAAATCAGAGACAAAAAGGTTTTCGATGCCCAAGGGAGGCAAAATTTACGGTCCCCTCATCCCAAGTGACGTTTTGATCAACAGTGAAAAATCAACAATATTTCTTCATTTTTGCTCATTTAGTCGAAAAACTTGGATCTTTTGCAAAAACTTCGAATTTTTACTAATTTTGAGGCAAAATTTTCAAAATTTCGAGAGTGGGGTCTGGAAAATTTTGGTGTGTGGGGTCTGGGATTTGGCCATTTGGGGGTGGGGTCTGCCTCCAAAATTTCGAGGGTGGGGTCGGCACTTTTCCATTTGGGGGGAGGGGTCACAAGGTATATACACCTATGCTCCCTCCAGACCTGCGGGGCCTGCCCCCACAGGCATAGGTGTAAGGTGGGGCGGGGGGGGGGGGGGGGGGGGGGAGGGGGTAGCCCCCCCAGCCATGTTTTCAACACCCCCCAGAACTTGGGGGGGGGGGGTCGTCCCCCCCCCCCCCACTGGGGGGGGGGGGGGGGGGGAAGTCGCGCCGAAGGCGCGAAAAGAAATTTTTCAAAAAGTTTCAAAAATGTCCAAATTTTTGGCTTAAAGTGTCTATTATTGCGAGGAATACACATTTTTAACTGTATTATGAACTTTCTGACTCATTATTGACCTTATTTTGGACTTGGAAACATGTTGGCAATCAAGTTTTCGAGTTTAAAAACCATGTCTAATGTCAAAATCACTTCATAGTTGAATGTTCATTGGCATTAGAAACGGCTGAAAATGCGATTTTTGGCATAAAAATTGAAAAATTTTTTTGGGGGAGGGTTGGGGGGGTCCTGGGGGGTCTCCCCCCAAAAAGTTGGGGGGGAGCCCCCCCACCCCAAATCTCCGTTACACCTATGACCACAGGGTATTTTTTAAGGTTTTTTCTGGGGGGTTCCGGGGGTGGGGGTCTGGGGGGCGGGAAAGATTTTTCAAAATTAGCTAAAAATTGGTATTTTTCGCGTGTTTTACACGTAGAAAGGCAAAAAGTTCTCAAAAATGCCAGGATTTAAGCTTAAAATACGCATTTTTACGAAAAAATTTATGAAAATTTGAATATTTTTGACAAACATTAGGGCCCCCAAAAATCCCGGGAGGAGCATAAGTCCCGGGAGGGGCGATTTCGGGGGGGGGGGGGCATTGTCGGGGGGAGGTCAATTTCAGGGACCCCCGCCCCTCCCAGGTAAAAAATACCCTGCGCTCACAGACATAGGTGCAAGGCGGGGGGGGGGGGTAGCTTCCCAGCCCTTTTTCAACCCTCCCCCAACCGGTAATCCTACACGTTAGGGGGTAAAAAGGTTTTTGACGGAAAAATTCGACCAAATTTTGCGAAAATGGGCCTGCGGTGGTTTTCGTGGGTGGCGGTTTCCGTAAAATACAAATTTTAATGTAGCTCCCAACCCGCGGTCTCTATGGCGCCGAACCCGGTTTTCGGGAGGTGAGCCCGTGGGAAACTTTTTTATTTGAAGGCAGATCTCGACAAAAATTAATTCTAGGGGGTTTTCGGGGTCGTAGAATTGGAATTTGAGGGCTGTTTCCTTGCCCGATGCTCAGGCGACCCCCCACTCCCGTGGTTCCGACCCCGTGGGAAAATTTATTTGACCTCAGAACTCGACCAAAATTGACCCCCTGGGGTTTTCAGGGTCGTAGAATTCGAATTTGAGGCCTGTTTCCCTGCCCGACCAACCAATTTTGCTCTGACGACCCTCCACCGCCGTGGTTCCGAAATATATATAGTCAATCGGGAAAAAACGCCATTTTTTCAGACTTTTGGACGTGTAGAACTCATTTTTTGGAATTATGGGAAAATTCTTGTAGTTTGAAGAATGGCAAGAAGGAATTCCCCTACGGATTATTTTCATGTATTAATGACTTCTCTGGACCGTAGCAATAGAGAGTAATTTGTGATTAATTTCCTGGGGAAAAAAGCCAAAATCGGGAATAAAGCCAGTCATCGGGAAAAAAGCCACTTTGGTCGAAGCATATCCTGAAGGCGTAGACCAATTCTGAGCGTTCCATCATGTTCAGCATCGCTTATTTACCCTAGGTTTGTTGTTTACCGACGCAAATTGCCTTCGTAAAGCACTAAAAACAACTTTTTAGTTTGCAGCATAAACTGGCTAGGTTTCATCAAATATAACGTAAACATACAAATTTTTTAAAAACTTGCTAAAACGAAGGCTAGCTACAAAATAGTGTTTTCCAATGAATTCGTAATGCTCTTTTTGGCCAAATGTGCCAGTTTAAGGATGAAATGCGGCGTGTAGCGGTCAGAACGACTGGCGTGACATATTAGTCCAAAAGTTGCTCATTTCAGGGACTACCCACCTACAAACGGTATTGCTCTGTAAAACTTGAATTGCTGATTATTTTCAACATAGTAATAATCCCAAAAATCCAAGAAAACTGCTCACTATAGGTCTAGAAAGTGACTGGCTTTTTTCCCGATGGGTCAAAATCATCGGGAATAAAAAGCCACACCTGCGCAGAGACCACGTGACGTCCTGAATTGTTGACATTTGTGTGAGAACAAAGCCAGACATGTTCCCACTTGATTGCAGTAGAAATTATTCAGATAGCTCTATTGACACTAAAGTTATGATTTTTTTCAAAAATTACCGTTTTCCCGCCATTTCAGGAACAAAGTTTTCCAAAAAATGTCGACCCTGCTGTTGACTATAGAGAAGAGCCAGAAAGCTAAAAATCGGCGTGTGGGCTTATATTGAGGTCGTCATTCTACACGCCAAATATTACTGCAATAGCTTCACCCGTTAGGCCACGGCGGTCGTGGTTTTTTCCCGAAATTTTTACGTGGCTTTTTTTCCCGATTGACTATACACAAGGAAATCATATCTAAAACAACGGATATATATATATATATACGTATATATATTGAAAACATAAACTGTGATGAAAATTGCACAAACATATACATATAATAGCTAGCTAGTAGAAGAGTAGCTTGCTGCTAAAACAAGCCTCAAATTCGAATTCTACGACCCCGAAAACCCCAGAGGGTCGATTTTGGTCGAGTTCCACGGGGGTGGGGGGTCGCGTGAGCAAAATTGGTTGGTCGGGCAGGGAAACAGGCCTCAAATTCGAATTGCACGACCCTGAAAACCCCCTAGAACTAATTTTTGTCGAGATCTGCCTTCAAATAAAAAATTTTCCCACGGGCTCACCTCCCGAAAACCGGGTTCGGCGCCACAGAGACCGCGGATTGAGAGCCACATTAAAATTTGCATTTTTACTGAAACCGCCACCCTCGAAAACCCCCGCAGGCCCATTTTCGCAAATTTGGTCGAATTTTTTCCATCAAAGCCTTTTTACCCCCTAAAGTGTAAGATTACCCTTCTGGGAGCCCAACCTGGTAACCAGCAAGGCCTGATTCCAGAAGTCAATATTAGCCAATAGTTACCTAAACACTAATGCCAGATTTGAATTCTGCGCACTAGAAAATCCCCTAGGACGTGTTTGTAGCACTTCGGACTACCCAGTTGGTACCTGGAGGATCCGGAAGGGTCCAGCAGGGGTCACGTGACCGTCGTAACCGCGGGTCATATACCGCCAACATTCGAAGTCCTAAGTTTCTCTGCCAAAACGACTGGAAATAAGTTATAATCACTCACAAACACGAAAAAACAACGTTTTATCCTTTAAAACGGCATTTTAGAGCAACCAGACTTAGACTTAATACTAGACGCTCCCGGTGGCCATCAGTGACCACTAAGACTTCGGCGGGGTCCAGTTGCCCTAGTTGGAACACTAGGTTAGTGGTTTTGGGTTCTAAATACGTTATTTAATGCGCTCTACCAAAACTGATGAGAAAACGTTGCTAGCTGCTCTCTGGGATCCGATCCGCCACTGATTTTTTTTGTTAACGGGTGATTTTTTTGTGAAACAGTTAACTAAAAAATCACAAACTTTCGCATACTGCAACTTACTGAGTTACTGGTAGGTCGTAGAGCAGCGAAACTAGGATGGTTTAAAGCTTAGCCCAAGACCTATCCATGGGTCCTCAAAGCAGGGTTTTTTCAAAATTTCACCTGTGCTTTTTGTGTTTTTTAAGAAAATGTGTGTTTTTTAAAATTTGTGTTTTTCCTAAAATTCGCTTTACGCAGTATTAACACGTTTTTAACGGTTTCTACAGCATTTATAACTATATTTAGCATTTTCGCTTGTTACAGAAGAAATACAAAACATATATTGCTTGCTTAGTCTTTATAAACGATATTTCAATGTTCTGAACGTTAAATATTTGCGTTGAAGACGTCTTTTCGCGCTACAATGGCGGGTCTGGGGGGGCGGAGCCCACCAGACGTTGAGAATTTTTTGAAAATTGAACTTTTTGGTCTGAAATTCTTCAAAAATTTTCGACAGTTATTTATTTCCTTTATTTCTTGAATTTTGAAACATTTTCGTAGAATAATATGCCTATATATACAGTCCCAAATGGCAGCGTTGCTCAGAATAATGAAGGCTACACTAACACTTGCCCAGGCGAAACAGAATTAAAAACAGGATTATAGATATTTGCGCCGACGGCGCAAAATGTTTTGGAAAAACTTAAAAATTATATGCTTAAAATCTGTAAAAATATGCTACTTCAGCTGAAAATTTTAGTGTGCTTTTTAGTGTGTCTTTTTAAAATTTTGTGTTTTTCTAAAAAAGTGTGCGAAAACACAATAAAAAAACAGTGCCTCAAAGTAATCTATTTTGTTTAGTTTTGAGAAAGTTCCAGCCAAAAAACCAAATTTTGATTTTTGTTAACCTTGCTATAGCAAGCTTAACAAAAAAAAATCACCCGAAATTTTAACAAAAAAAATCACCCCACCCTGACTCACAGGAAAGTCGCAGAGACCCAAATTTTTGCATGGTGATAGCCACACATCTCGACATTACAGCCTGTGAGTTTGAGCTCCTAGGCCCTCTCCATGCGTTCAGGGCAGACCTTTAAGTGAGGGTACCCAAAAGTGACCTCAAAAACGTTCATGACCGAAGTTCGAATTTCGGCTGCTATTTACTAAGGGAAAACCCTAGGCAACCCATATTGTGCATGTGACATGTCCTGACTGTGGGCTATCGATACATATATAGAAGTTCCCAGTCGGACCTCTGAGCCGTCCTGGGGTGGGTGATTTTTTTTGTTAAAATTTTAACAAATAAAAAATCATTTTTATATTTTGTTACTAAAGTCAGAACAGCAGCTAGAGCAAAACTAACGTCAAATTCGAGCTCAGCAGCCTCGAAAACCCTTATATACGTTGTTTTTGAGGTTGCCTGACACTTTTGGGAGGCCAACCTGGTAACCAGCCGGGGCTGGACCGTCCGACGGTAAACGTGATCCCAGAAGTCAGTATTAGCCCATAGTTACCTAAAAACTAATGCCAGATTTGAATTCAGCGCCCTGGAAAACCCCCTAGGACATGTTTATAGCCACTTCGGACTGTCCAGTTGGTACCTGGAGGGTCCGGCAGGGGTCACGTGACCGTGGGTCATACCCCACCAACATACGAAGTTCTGATTTTCTCTGCCAAAATGCCTGGAAATAGGTTATAATCACTCACAAACACGAAAAAACAACATTTTAGCCTTTAAAACGGCACTTTAGAGCCACCAGACTTCATACTGGAACCTGTCGGGGGCCATCAGTGACCACTGAGACTTCGGCGGGGTCAGTTGCCTTAGTTGGAGCACTAGGCTAGCGGTTTGGGGTTCTAACTACGTTATTTAGTGCGTTCTAGCCAAAACTGATGAGAAAAAGTTGCTAGCTGCTCTCTGGGATCCGATCCGCCACTGATTTTTTTTGTTAACGGGTGATTTTTTTTGTTAAACCTTTAACAAAAAAAAATCACACATTTTCATCTACTGCTACTTACTGGTAGGTCGTAGAGCAACGAAACTGGGGTGGTTTTAAAGCTTAGCCCAAGACCTATCCATGGGTCCTCAAAGTAATCGATTTGGTTTAGTTTTGCGAAAGTTCCAGCCAAAAAACCGAATTTTGATTTTTTTTGTTAAGCTTGCTATATACGCGTTTTTACACGGTTTTAAAGCGATTTTAAGGCAAGCCAGCAGACAGGGGACAATGGAGAAGCATGATCAGGCGCATTGGTATGGACCGCAGCCCGTCAGATGGCTGACGCAGCGATGAAGATGGAACAAGTACAAGTAAGTATATATATATAAGCCAAAATTTGAGAAAATCTTTTCAAAAAAATGACCATTTTTTGTACCATTTAGCTAACGTTTTGGCCCCAGGGCACCCGGCCCAGGCATGGGCGTATCCAAGGGGGGGGGGGGGTTTGGGGGTTGAAACCCCCTTTTGGTTTTTGCCCCCCCCCCAAATTTCTGCTTAAATAGTGCGAAATCAGTAAAAATTTCTAAAATTTTCGCGCCGTCGGCGCGTTCTCCATTGCACCTTTTCAAAAATTTTGCGCCTTCGGCGCGTTTTTCTTTACTTTTTTCTAAACTTTTGCGCCTTCAGCTCGTTGCCTCATCGTTTATTGTGTCGTATATACACAATTTAAGGCATATACTTGGCAGCCATACATGTATATAACTGTATAAGTATATGTGTATACAAGTAGGAAAAATGCTCCTTGCAGTCGCATGAAAAAGTTAATATGAGCTATGATGGCCAACATTTAAATATGCCAAGGACAAGATTTAAAATGTTTAATATGAGCCAGCATCTAAATAAGTACAGGACAAGATGTAAACGGCTAATATGAGCCGCTACGTTCCTCTTGGGCTCATATTGACGCTCGTTCAACGCCACATTTCGTGGACAAGGTATATGCTACTCCTAATTTTCTTTTCTTATCTGCATACTTGAGCCTCCTACAGCTTACACGGCTTACTGCGAAATTAGAGAACGGAAATTCTGTGTGCACAAAAAATGAACAGCATTAAAAGAAAATTAAAGTTATTATTAAAATTAAATCTTGTCCTTGACATATTTAAATGTTGGCCATCATGGGCATCATGGCTCATAACTTTTTCATGCGACTGCAAAGAGCATTTTTCCTACTTGTTCTCCTTTTAGTTTTTGGGAATGTTCGTTTCGTTATATATCTATAAAAAGCATATATATATACCCGCCAAACTGAGAACCAGTTGAACCAGATCTGGCCAGCCATGGGTCGGATCCCCAAAATAACATTATATATATAGCTCATATTATGGGGGCTTTCCGAGCTCACCCATGATACTATGTTTACTACTTTTATGTTCGTCTTCGGGTTGGCAGTTTTTTGCATCATGACGCAAACGTTTTTTTGCGTTTAAAAAACAAAAATACGCACTCAAAAATTCGGTAGTTGGAATTTCACGAGTGCTCTAAATTAAATTTCCTGAGATAATTTACCGTAGTTTGGGTCTCGGTTCTTGAGGGGGGGGGGGCTGCCGCCCCCAGACCCCCGCTACCTCTTCGAATTCTATATTATTACAAAAATTAATAGCTGAAGTGCTCTAGATTATTAATTCCTAGGGGTCTAAATTTGAAAATGTTCTCCAACTGCTGGGGGCTCCGCCCCCCGAACCCCCGACTTGGTTTATATGTGTTTCTTTTTGAGTCGCCATTTCCGTGGTGAAATCAGGGTTTTTTTTCAAATTCGGACCCGTGCTTTTCTAAGAAAAAGTGTGTTTTTCTAAGAAAATGTGTGTTTTTTCTAAAAATTGATTTTTCGCGTTTTAAATGCGTTTACGACTATTTTTACTACATATAGCCTATTCCTAGTTGGTTCTTGTCGTTCTAGCGATAAAAGTCAATAGATACTGACGTGTATGGTTGATTTGGACGAAATGAGCGCAATATCATCGAAAAAAAGGAAGAAAAGCGTATTGGCAACGGGGGTCGGGGGGCGGAGCCCCCCGCAGAAGCTGAAAATTTTTTAAAAATCGGTAAAAAACCACAATGGAAACAATTGAACCTTTTGATTTTGTAAACCATATTTTCTTTTGAAACGGTGCTAGAGATTTAATGCAGCTTAAAGTAAATAATGTGGTAAACTAATATAATAATAAGTATCATAGGGGTCGCGGTAATATAATATGAGTGAAAATGGTCGAATGACCGTGTAAAACAAGGCTGCGCAGAAGCTGCGCAGATTCCTGCGCAGATCCTGCGCAGATTATGTGCGCAAAAAATTGTACGTGTCGAGTTTAGTATATGTGTGCGAAGTTTCATCCCCGTACCACTTTCCGTTAAAAAGTTATGCCAAAAATCGCTTACGAGAGTGATGTTTTTTTTCCGGTTTCTCGCTTTTGATGTCTCATAAGGGGGTTTTGTAGCTTGAATAACTACAGATAGTAAAAATTTTTGCCTATGAAACCCATATATATTCTTGTAGTACAAATCAAAAATAAGAAAATAAGCTAGTTTTTATGCCTCCCGGAGCCGGAAAAAATTTTTGGCTGGGGGCCAAAGTCGGCCATAACGCTAAAATGGCCAAAAAGTATGCTTCAAAGGTGCCTTAATAAGTCAGATTGGGCTATATATGGGGCAATACTGACTATATGGTTAAACAGCACACATATCGGGGTCGTTCAAATGCTATATGATTTTCCGTCTCCGTGCGTAATTTTTCGGTACTGGCCGGCCAAAGTTGGTGA
>JASAND010027032.1:0-33492 GCA_030248195.1 Trissonchulus latispiculum
ATGGGGTGGGGTTTAAATTTCTTAATGGGGCCTCCTTTATGATTTATTCTTTTCGGTGTAAAGCGGGGTTTTCTTTCTCTATTCAGTTCTTTTTAATTCTTTAAACTTATGGCTGTAAAATCTGGCCATAAGTTTTCTTTCCCTTTCTCTTATCTACCCTATCAGGGGGATTCTTTCACTTCTGTTTTAAAATTTACCTATGGGGGGTTTTCTCTTAACTCAGGGATTGTCTTTCGTTGTAAATTGCTAAGGGGGCCCTATCATATCTTTCTGTATATATAGTGTATGCCTTAGTATATACACTGGGTGTGTGCGCGTATGTATGCTGTTAACTTGTGTATGTGTAATGCCGTTGTGCTTGTTTCCTTTTACGTAGGCTAATTGTAGGTAGGTCACCCTCTTCTGTGTGTGTAGTTTTCTTTTCCTTCTTTTTCTATTTCTTCTATCACACTTATCATGCTTTCACCTTCTGTTAGTTTTTGCACTTTTTCTGAGGTCTATTTTAGATTCTAGTTGCTGCTTGAATGTTTGGTTGGGTGATTTCAGTGGACGGGTGCATGAGTGCTGGGCGTAAACCAGGGGTCGCCCGTCAGCTGGAATTTGTTGGGATGGCGTTTATTTTTGGGGCTTGTTCGTACACAAATTGGTTGTGGGATGGTCACAATAAGGCTGCCTTGTTGTGCTCATCTGCCCGATCCACTGAAGATCTTTCGCTTTGCCACATGTTAACCGTGTGCTGCTGTTATAATTTCATGTTTAGTTTTGTGTGCGATTTGAACTGCTGCATTACGATTATTGCCTTATTCTTACGGATTGAACACGCACGCGAGAACTGGGAAAATGGTAGAATGGCCTCACCATTTTTCGGAGTGGACAACCCGCCCATGGAATTGCGAGCGGCTGCGCTGCGCATGCCAGTGAATCGCACGGGAGAATTCATCGCCGGCCTGGCACCGCCTGGACAGGAGAATAACGTCTTCTGTCCTTGCATCTGCGTCGCCATTTTGGATCCTTCCGCCCCCATCGCGCTATCTCCCGCCTCCAAATCGATCGCCAGAGCCCGGTTTGGAACCGTTTCTAAACCTTTCCCCTGCCCCTGGTTACTACCAGCGACTGGTGTAACTTTACGTAATTTGCTCAACTTACCGCGACGGTATAGTTGTAGCTTAAATCCCCTTTCCCTATCCCTATCACGGCGGATGTAACATCATTACGGCGGAGGAATCATTATGACGGCGGATGTATCATATTTACGGCGGAGGTCACCTGTAGCATATCATATCATTCCATCAATCCAGCGGCGGTGTTATTTACAGTTCCATTCTATGTCATTGCCTTTTCGACCATTTCCACCTATACTGACTTTTACGTCAATTGCGGACTACCTCTATTTGGACCATTATTCCCTGATTTGATTGCTGAAATGATGAAGACTGCCTTACGGTGACTTTTACCTAACCCAGATCTTTATTTCCCGATTGTGATGACCCGATGAAGACTATTTGCTCAATCTCTGACTTAATTCCCGATTTGTGCCATTCCAGCGATATGGACGCTTACCTGTATTTAGAGCCAATTTCCAAAGAAGACGATTCCCATTTGGTGACTTTGAACTAGTTTCTTTTATGCTTTAAATATACATGTACGTATTTTATTTTTGTGTCGTATTTTTGCGGTGTTCTTAACATTTAAAAACTTTAATCTCTTTCCGAGCTTTATTCTAAATTTTAGAGTTTCTCTACTTATCTACTTACATTTTACCATTTTCTGGAGCTTCCTTATCTAAAACATTAGAACTTTCTAACCAATTATCTAACCTTTTACCATTTTTCTGGAGCTTTATCTTGCAAATTAACCAAAATTTTGCGTGTTTTGTAGTGATTTTTGTCTGTGTTGTATGCATAATGTTGCTTTTATATGTGATCTGAGGTAGAGTTTTATATGCCATGTCAGTATTGTGTTTGCTTTAATCATGTAACCAAAGTTCTGTTTCAAAAGTGTTGCTAAAACAAGGCTTATTCTTTTCTTGAAGCTTTCCTTTTCTTAATTTTTATTAACGGGGTTGATTGCGGGTTTTGTGTCTTTTAATTAGTATTTTGTAACCTGACGCAACGTCAGAAGATGTGTGACGCACCAGCCATGTCCCAATTTATGTCCTTTACTGCCGCCACATTTTTATCAAAATTATTTTAGTACCTAGGTCTTTTAGTTGTCCCAACGGTTCCTGTCCATATTTGTACCTGTCATTTGTTTCTTGTAAAAATTTTCTTGGTACAATGTCAGTTTTGTTGCCCACTCCAGAGCGCCAAAGTAGTTCCCGACTTATATGCCCCTATTCTATTGTAAGGCCTGCACGCGCGGTTGGGAGGATCTTCTCCAAAATTCTTATTTTAAGGGACTGTCTACTAATATTTTAACCAGTGTTTCGCGTTTTTAGTAACTCTAAGACTCCATTTTAACCCCTCCCTAATTTAATTTACTTTATTTTTATAAGTACCACGAGGGTACTTGGGGACTCTCCGTACCCTTTTGGTCCTTTTTATACATGCTTAAGCATGTTTAGGGTTACTTTGTAACTCTTTTAATTTAATTTAATATTTATATTTTACTTAAAAACTCCACAAACTTACTCCTACTTACACGCGAAACACTGGGATTAAATTCTTTTCATTAGGCATTCCTCTAAATTATCTTACTAATTACCTTTTGTATTTCCAATTTTGCAGGAGATCCGCAGGGAACTGAGTTAGCGATGCGAGACTAGGCCCCCCCACCCACCCAGCCGGAGTTGGCGCACCCTAAATTTGGCGAGAGGTTACCTCCGTACCCTAGCTTGAAAAGACCCAGACGAAGCTGACATTTCGGTGCTTATTTGGTTTGTTCGGTTTTTTAGTAATACAGGTACAAGATCCCCGCCGCTGCGGCTGGAGGATCATGGGTCGCCCATTCACGCACCGTCCTGTGGCATTAATATGGCAGTTTCCCATGCGTGTTTTTATGGCTGGTCTTCACTAGTCTTTTGTCGCCATGTCATTTTTATTATGTTTCTTACTTAGTCAAGTTTAGTTTAGTCTTGTATTTTGGTATTTCTTTTTGTATTCTGACTTGTGTGCTGAGACTCATTTACCAAAATTCAGTCAAAAATTTTCACTATTGGGTAAATTTCTTCCTTCTTTTGGTTTATGTGTCCCTCGCAGGAGCTCGGGCGGTAAGCCCTGGGGAGATGTAATAGGTGTGTATTTTAGTGAGTTTATTTTAATGTGAAATTTTGGTGAGAATGATAATTTTAATGTGAAATGTGTGTTATGTAAATTTATGTTGAAACCAGTTTGAAATTGTTCGTTTTCTATGTTAAAATGCGTGGTGTTTTATTCAGCCCACTTAGCTGCTAGGTGGCGCTGTTTGTCTTTTGAAGTTTCTCTGGATGCGCTCTGAGCATCCCGTCTGCAAAGGGGGTCTCAAATCCAGCCAATCAAAATTCACGAGGCATCTCTCTCAGCCTTCACTTTAAAACTAGTCAGTTTTATCTTTTTGTTTCTTAGCGTGCGGCCGTTTCTATTTCTGTGGCCCGACTACAAGTGTATTATTTCTGCGCCTTTCATTTGGTCCCCTCTCGAGCGTAAGTATTGATTGTTTTTACTTTCTTGTGTAGACTCCGAGGCGACCTCGTGGGTCAATCTAAATTTATTAGGGGTGTGCTATTGTGTTTTAAATTCTGTTTAATTGGCAACTAATATTGCTGTTTATTTTTTAGATAAGGGTTTATTATGTCAAGTCATACAGTTTAGTCAGCCGCGACGGCTTAGGGAAATGTCTTCGAGATAATATTTCTAGAAGGGTTTAAATATTTTTGGGGTGGATTCTGTGTGTATAATTTGCCCTGCATTTATGACTAATTGCTAATTGTGTCCTGTTTAAATTTAATTGCTTCTTAGAATTGGTTTTTGACTAGATTTTCTCTGTTTTCTAACCCTTATTGATGAATGTCCTCCTGTCAAAATTGTATGTGTTGATCTGTGTCATTTTCGGGAGTCGCTCCCTTTGTTTATTGTTCTATTAAATGTGGTCTCAGTAGCTGAGCCATTATACTTAGTTAGGTTTTGTTAGAACTGTATATTCGGTAGGTAGGACTCCGAGTTGTTTCCAAATCTAGGTAGGCTAATTATTTACTGAGCGTGTACTTAATTTTATTCAAAGTTCTTGCTATAGTCAAAGGCATTTATTTGTCCCTTAGCCAGTCTTATCTAGCCTTTAGTTAGTGGTAGTTTATTCTTGGCGAGATCCTGCCCAGGTCGACTGGAACATAAGTCTCCTCCAGGTTCGTCGTTTCCATACGCGCACAGTTTCCACCCGTAAAGCTTGGTTGACTATACCCTTCCAACTTTACAGTTGGGTTGGGGAGGTACCCCCATCACATTTTGGAGGTCGGCCAAGATTTACCCCCACCCCCAGACCCAAAGTTCCAGGGAAACTATGACCACAAACCTTCCAAGATTTACCCCCCACCCCAGAACTGGCATTTTTTAGGGATTTGAAAGTGTGGGGGGAAGTGTTGGGTGGCTTCCGAAAAGTGGGGGGGGGGCGAGTGCAAGGTATCAAATACAAAAATTTTTAGCGAAAATTGGCATTTTTCAGGTAAAAACACAAAAAATCGCTGTTGTTGAGCTTAAAATTAACTTGGAAGTCCATAAATTATATGGCTAAAAATTCAGAAAATTTTTGAAAATTTGACCACAAAAACTTATATAATTTTTCGACACTTTTGGGCGACCCTCAAAAAAGTGGGGGGATGAAAGTGGGGGGGGGGGAGGGGGCTCCGAAACGTGGAGGGGGAACCGAAAAGTGGGGGGGGGCACTTACCCCCACTAAAAAAATGCCAGCAGACCCAAAGTTCCAGGGAAAGGAAACTATATCTATAGCGCGGCGGGAAAAACCCAAACCGATATGCGGGAAAAAACCCATCGCCAGTGTGAGTCACCCATATGAGCAAGATCGGATTTTAATGTCCTATCTTAAAGAGCGTCCAAAACTACCCTAGAGTTTGTATTACTGTAGCTCCCGCTGCCTCTCAGCAAATTTTTTGGGACTTTGAAAATTTTGGAATTTTTGGTCCCAACATGGGGGTCAGGCAGGGCCAACTTTGGGGTGTCAGCCTGACTGGAAAGACTTAGCCCAAAACGGATTACAGTTTCAAAGAGGATGTCTCGAACTTCACGACGGTGTATGCAATTTGGCTCTAGTACCTGTGGTGAGACCTGGGGGTGACCTAGACTCGGCGGGGAAAAAACCCATGTGCGGGAAAAAACCCAAATTTCAAAATGAAATTTTTTTCTAACCATTAGCAGCAAAGGAAAAATTCATGCATTTCTTAGTTCAGTAGAGCCTCCTGATTAATTTGGTATAGATTTTACCTAGGTTCGACCTTCTATGTGAGGTCCAGGTGGCCAAAATCTGAAATGGTGCTATTTCAAGCCAAATTTTCAAATTTCGCCAAAACCCGCTAATTTTTCACTAAAATAGGTCGGGTTTGGCTTTAAATGCAATAAAAACACGTTTCCTATGTGATAGCATACTTAAAGTGCAGAAATTAAGCAAATTTCAAAAATTTCCAAAATTTGCCTATGTTTATATATATTCGTGTAAACATACGAAATTTTGAAAAGTCAATTTGACATGACTTTTTGCAAAAATATTGATATTTTATGATTCAGATGTACTAAAAATGACCCGCTCTTTCGAATGGTATAGTCAAAACCGTTCTGGCATGCTTGCAGCAAAAAATTCGGCGGGGGTTTTTTTCCCGCCCATGGGTTTTTCCCGTATTGGGTTTTTTCCCATCGGTTTGGTCGAAAATTTCTCACCAACCGTAAGTGATAGAGAGACGTTTTATAGCTCATTTTGAAGCCTTTCACAAGGCCTCATGGTAGTTATCGTTAGATTTTCAATTTGTCGCTTAATAAAAAAGTTACAGCCAAAATTCGAAAATTTGGGTTTTACTCCCGGCGCGCTATGTGTCTTAAAGTTTCTTCTATTCTGTTTCCTTTCCTGTTGCGCAAGTATCGTAAACAAACAACGCCTTCAGTTTATTTCATAGGTGTAATTGGGGGGGGGGTAACCCCGGCACTTATAAAGAAGGGGGGACTAAAATTCTGAATTGGTCCCCCTTATGGTTCGAAAAAATTTTTTGTCTCCGATTTGGATGAGAAGGTGCGACTAGGCTAAATCGAGGTCGCTGATTTCAAACATCGAATCGAGAGAACGATCCGATCAATCGGATCGATTAGTAGAATCGATCGATCAAAATCGAATAAAAAAATTTTTGTCTCCGATTTTCGCGAAAAGTCGCCTGTAGGTATATTATACAAGCAACAAAAATGCTCCGCACAAAAGAGGATAATATATATAGCAAGCAAGTTTGGGTGGGTGGCTCCATTACAAAAGTTGTTCCGCTCGCATAGGACTTTCATTTGACACAAATTTGACCACTTTTCAAAAACTTCATTTTAGACCCAAAATCGCCTAAGTCCCCACCCAAACCCACCACAGCCCTCTACACCCACTTTGGGTACGCAGTTCTATGACAAAGGTTGCTCAGCTCACTTAGGGCTTTTATTTGATACCAAATTGACCACTTTTGAAAAACTTTATTTTCGACCACTTGACACCCCCCCCCACCTGACTGACCCTTCAAACGGCAAACTGGTACTAGCCCAGCAAAATAGGTACGTCGGACGGCAAAACGAATACCGGGAATGAGCTGGGCCACCAGAAAACCCCTATAAACAAAGTTTTGAGGGCCAGGTACAACCTACTATGGACCTCCAGGAAGCGGTTTCCGATTTGACCCTCCCGACGGCAAAGTGGAACCAGCTCAGCAAGATGGCTGGGTCTGACGGTAAAACGGACTGCGGGAATCGATTCTCCGTGCCAGAAAACCATTCTATGGAAGATTTGAGCTTCCAAAGTTGAATAGATAGCGAGAAATTTCGATTTTTCATTTTTCGAATTTTCCCCATTTTTGATGAGCCACTGTGGTCGCTAGGAAAGTGATAGAGAAACGCAACCTGGACCGTTAGTTAGTTCAATATATGTAATTTCTGAATATAAAAAGAAATCAGCTCCAGCTCGTAACGTTCTACCTGAGCGACGACCACAAAAATGGTCACTTCGCTATGAGCCGACATTGCGGTGCCACTGCGGCGCTGTGGCGCAGCTGCGGCGCAAAAAAGTTTTGATTCTTAAATTCTTTAGAGGGTACTACTAGACCCTATAGCAATTTAGGTTGGCCCACCGCTGCAGTTCACGTGAAAGCGGCGAACATTATGTACAATACAACCATCAAATAGGAGAAACCGGAAAAAAAACATCGCCGCCATAACCGGTCCGGGGTGCAACTTTTTAACGGTAAGTGATACGGGGCTGAAACTTTCCTGACTTACTAAACTCGATGTGCTCTACAATTTGCGCATGAAATCTACGGAGGATTTTGCGCAGCTTCTGCGCAGCTTATTTTACACTGTCTCCAGCCACTTGTCACACATATTATAGGGGTCGCTGCCTCGACCCCTATGATATACAGTCGAGGGGGAAAAGACATCGCCGGCAAAGAGTGGGGAAAACAATGGCTCATCCTGCTCGACTGGCACACGATAGAGATACAAAATCTAGTGCAAATGAAAGTTCGAGTCTTGTACCTTAAGATCATAATACAATTAATCGTTCCTGTCGATTGATCGTTCGGGGCGCAACTTTTTAACGGTAAGTGATGCGGGGCTGAAACTTCACAGATATACTAAACTCGATGTGCTCTACAATTTGCGCATGAAATCTGCGCAGGATCTCCAGCCACTTTTCACACATTATAGGGGTCGCTGCCGCCCACAGGCCTTCGGGGCCCTCAGCCCACCATAGTTTCCCTGGAACTTTGGGTCTGGGGGGGGGGGTAAATCTTCGAAATGTGATGGCCGACCTCCGAAATGTGATGGGGGTATTGGAGTACTCATTGGAGTACTCATTTGTCCCAAATAGCAAGAAATTCTGCTGGAAAAACTGGGATGTTGCCCAGGTTTTTATTTGAATTATGAGTTATAGAAACCAGCTAAGAATTTGAGATTTTCTACCATTATACCCACCCACGTGCTTTATGCGTCTATCAAAACATTCTGACCATAGGTTAACGCGGGCGAGACTGGGGGTCTAAGCCTAACCCGGAGAAGATACAAGCCCTACCGCCGTCGGGGACAAGGGGTAACGAAAAAATCGCCAAAGGGTAGGCAAAAATGGCCGGAAAAAATTAGTTTAAAATTTCAAAAAATTTCCTTTTTGTTATGTTTGGATTTTTTTGTTATACGTTTTAATTTTTTGTTAAAATCGACCACAATTTTAAAGTTTTTCTGAAAAGTGAAAATTATGTTGCAAATATTATAAAAATTAGTGCAAATTTTTCGAAAAATTTTACTAATTTATTTTTGAGGTACAAGCCCCCCTGAAAATTTCAGTTCAAGGTACAAGCCCCCGAAAATTTTCTAGGGACAATCCCCCCCAGGACCCGACCCTATGTTAATCTAATGACCTAATGATTCTGACTCTTGCTAAACTGACAAATTCCGAGGCATTTGGCTAATTGTCTGGCACCACGGAATGTTGCTGAGGAGTTGGATTTTTGCAACTTTTGTTACTGTAAAAAAGACTCCGCGGATTGTTGCCAATCTTGCTGGAATTTGGTAATTTGCGGTTTTGTTTTGTTTGTCGACAATTCATGTTCTAAATAAATGTACTAGGTTGGGGTGCAACTAGAGCACCATTCACGTGCTTGAAATTTTGACTTGAAATATTTGAAGTGAGTGCAAAAATCTTCATTCCACCATCCAAAACTTTTTGAAAGCATTTTTATTAGTATGGCTATTTAGTATGAGTATGACTGAAAACAATGCAATTATCAATTAACGTTATATGCTTTATCAAGTTATTGTCAACTGTGCAAGTAACAACTAACAGTGAACAGAAAAATATTATAAAAGGCATTAAGCGATTCAAGGCAGGAACAGCAAAAATCCACGGAGTTTTGCTAAATCAGCAAAAACGCAGAAACCACATCAATAGCATGATTCCAAGGAATTGGCTGACTGTGTTGGAATTTTGCTAGTTGTGCAGTCTGGCGGAAAGTTGTCCGGCAAGCTGCCATCTGTGCTGGACTGTTGCTTGTTCACTGCCAATGCGGAAAGTTGCTTGGAAAGTTGCCGACTGTGACAGAAAGTTTTAGTTTGTGATTTCACGGAATGTCTTTCCGCGGAATGTTGCTAAGCATTTTTGCACTGCGGAAAGATCGTGATTCCGGCAGTTTAGCCAGAGTCAGAATCTTTAGATAGACGCATTACATATCTGAGAAAATTGAAATCCAACAAAATTTGGGCACCCCAATTTTAGTCGCCCCTCCTTAATTAATTCAAACGCTGCTCAACCGATCCGGTTGTGATTGCAATATGTAGTTAGCTTGTAAAGAGAGATCTGAGCCCCTGGTATCTCTGAAAAAACATCCGTTGTGTTGATTTGCTGGTCAACGTAACTCTATTCGATGTTTGCCCAGCGAACACAAAGAAAGAGGTCTCTCTCGACTGTTTGCTGCAGCAATAAACAAACTCGCACTAGCAAGCACAAACTATAATTGGCTCGAGAGTTCCGGTATTGGATAGAATCAGGTTTCACAAATCTGTTATATGGCTGTCTCTTTAGTGGACTGGATGACGATGACCTTCTGAGATATCAGGGTAATATAGGCTAGACAAGTATTGTTTACTGAATAAAAAGGATACACAAAGAGGAAGAAAGCAATTAAAACAAGCAAAATCGCTTGCTATACTTCATCACTATCAAATTCGGTTTATAATGGGAACAGTTTAGTTAAATGCTGCAGACATTATCCTTCATATTATTTCATTGTAATAATTGAAGTAAGCTGGACGGTATTCAGAGGTATTCACAAATATCCACTGGCTCAATGTATCCTTTGAGTGAAGAATTTGCTGTGACATTTTCCAAGTTTGCTTTGCAATATTGCGATTGCCTAAAAGTAAACGTCATCAAATATGGTTTTAAAAACTCTAGTAGATGACAAAAAGTTTAAAATTTGAAAGAAAGCTCTAACTTTAGCTTAATACTATGAGCAATGGTGAACTGATACTACCTGCAAGCTATGGTTTTAAAATACGATCGAATGGTTGCATGAAGAATGCATGAAGAATGCAAGCGACTCGTCTTAAAGTAAAACGCAGAAAGTTACTTAGAATCTTAGAAGCTGGTTCATCATTAGGTTATCTAAAGCATCAGGTTTAGTACGAATGTGTAAGAAGTTGAGTAAGAGCTAAATACATCCTAGATGCTGTAAATGAAAGGATTGTGCTTCACAGTATTCTGTTATGAAATTCTGTGGAGCGGACCTTGGTCCAAATTTCATTGACTCACTTTCTCAAGTAAAAACAATATCCATCCATTGCGCAAATTATTTAAGGCGGAAAACAAACAATTGTGCAGAAATTATTGCGATTTTGTGGAAACGTAGTACATAATTATCCTTAAAGATTTTTGAAGGATCATAAAAATAATAATCTTAGAAAAACATAGAAAATTATATAAGCCAAGTTTTAGTTATAAATATTTCAGCTATATCAAAATTAGTACGCTGTTACTTTGTGAGTATATATGACGTGACACGCATAGAGAAGATTTGTTTTGGTGACAGTCTTGAGACACCTCGATCTTCGCTTTCGGCCCAGCTACCATTGTTTGCTATTTGAACGACCCACAAACTTGGCAATGCGAGAATCAATGTGTACTGTGCCTTGTGCGACTATGCCTTTAGAATCTCACTTTCTTCAGTTTTTCTATGAAAGCAATTGCAACTTCACACTACAAAACTTAGAAGCCAAAAATTGGTACCGGTTAACATAAAATCGAACGTGCATGCTGGGACCATTTGGCACTCAGTTTCGATGTCGTACGGAGTTGGATATAGAAAAGTCCAGAACTCATCTCCTGTGTCAAGTCTGGGAGAAAATGATGGAGTGAAATTTTGGAAGTCCCAGGTTGTGAATGGTTCGGGATTGTACAGCGGCAAACTTATGTCTGTCTAAAAAAGTAGATACAACGTTAATTAGAGCTTAATTTGAACTAAGCAATAATCTATGAGGGGGTAGAATGTGTTAAAAATTCTTCTTCTACAACTTCACTGAGAGCTGCTATAGTTAAATTTAATCTGTTCTTTTTACTCATTAACGTTCGCTAGAACAGTGAAAATAGCTTGGATGAGCGACTGACTTGGATGCACTGCGCCGTAAGACGTACAACTACAAAGTCATCTGGTTCTGGTAAATTTGAACCGTTTCCAAGTTGTTTAAATTCAGCAGCATTTTGCTATGTCAACGAGTTCCAGCGCTACCAGCATAATGGATTATGTTATAACAAACTTGTAAAGTGCTTTTACCCAACTGAGGAGACCAAAAGGACAGGTCCTTGCCAGGACGTGTTGTACCGAGTACTAGTATTAACCGTTCAACAATAATGAGAAATTAAATTAGGAAATATCTGTTATGGGATAAAAATGATGCTTTTCTGAATACGAACAAACGTGAACAACCATTACACCACATTTAACGTTAAAACAAACTTTATCGCAAGGCTCATTATTCAATTATGGGTGGGTGAAGGAAATAGGATTTTCAATGTAGCCAAAATATTTGCCGATTAAAGGCTAACACGAGAACTATTTTAATAACCGAAGTAATGAATTCTGGGCATGCTTTAAGGAACATGTATATGAAGTGCAAATAAATCAAAGGCAGATTATAGCATACAATTTTACACAAATTGAAATCATTAAATTTAAAGAACTAGAATTAGAATCTTGCCATCTCAAATGTCCTTTGTACAAACTTGTTGTTTGATTACATAAACTGTGCATTGAGTGCAATGCTTGTTCACTCTAATCATTAGCTCCTAAAAGGTTTTACGTAATAGCGATATTTGCTAGATAATATAAATATTAGTCGTACATCAAACAGCAAATCATTCCTGTTCACCCGCCATTTCTCTCCGAACTGTTCATGTATCAACTGTAATTCATCTGGTCTCAAATTGTCTGACAGATATTGGCAATCCGGTGTTACCAAGTCATCGACAGTAGAACCACTATAAGTTCCAAGCAGTCCTACAGTTCGATAGTGAGTTGCACATTTTGTGAAAATGGACAGAGAAGCAGGGGAAACATCCAGACTCGATCGATTTGGAGTTTCGGCAATGGTTTCATTGAACCATGGTGGCAACGAGACGGAAACATGTAAAAGACCATTAGCCTCAGTAATCCTAGAATGAATTATGAATATAAAATAGAGGAAGTAGACAAATCTTAAATGTTTTTATAAAGAAATAACGTTTTATACGTAATTCTGCAGTTGTGTTCGGCATTGTTCTGCAAGACCAATCATCAGTATACAACTTTAGCGAGAAGTAAAGACTATAACTGAATGTTGGCCATAGGATAACGTGGGGGGAATGGGAGGAGATGCAGACGTTCCCCAGACCTACAAAAAACCGGGTAGACCCCTTCAGCGCGAAGGAAGTAAGGGTGGACCCTCTCGCCCAGAAGGGAAAAAAGGTAGACGAAAGGGGAAAAGGTCTCTACCAAAAATTTGACATTTTTTAGTAAATTTTAACGATTGTTTCAAAGCATTTCTTAAAAATCGCTAAAATCATCATTTTTGACTATTAAATTGCTGGCCAAAAAGGGAAAAATTTGGAATTTCTGCTAATTTAGGGGTAGTCCTCCTTACAATTTTGGAATTTTGTAAGGGTAGACTCCTCTGGAATGGACTCCCCCAGATTGGATTCCGTGTTGTTGTATGATGTTGACTGTCCCTCATCTCACATAGACAGTAACATAATCAAACAAGGTAATACAATTTAAAAATTTAAAAAGCACATACTGTCATAAGTTGTCAGCTTGAGCTGACAATTGCATTAATTTAGCTGTCGTCTGGGTTTATGAATGAACAGTAGCCTTGATAACCTATTTACCTTAGTTTTCTCTAAAGAGCTGAACGCTTACTGCAAACCAGGTCCAGATTCAAAGGCAATAAAAATATCAGACATATTGAGATTGCGCGCTGGACTGCGCAAGACTACACCACGAAACCGTTGGATCTTCAGTGGTGGGCGGTCAAAGAATATTTGTTTTCCGTCAACGAAAACTTCCATCTTATAGCGCCAACGGCGGAACGCTTTTCTGGCAAATACCTAATTAAGTTAATCTTTAAATTAAGCACAATACTAAAGTCATCACAAATAGATGTGCAGCAATCATACATGGGGAAGAGATACGACCGTTGCCTATACTACCATTTAAAGTTTTGCGCGGTGTCAGAAAAATTTCCAATTTGAATTTTATTCTAGTTTTGCAAATTCGAAGGCAATGCTTATTTTGTTAGCTTAAAAATAAATACATTTCATACAGACTGACATGGGGCTCGGTTTTGGTGAGTGAAGTCCAACAAAGGGTCCGAATAGCAGGTGTTTAAGAATATGTGCACATTGTGAATATTTCAAATTTAATTTTTTGGGTTTATAAAAGAAATTGAAAAATCTAATATTTTGACTCCAGAGACTATTGAAATCTTAGTTCTAACCTAACAGTCTAAAAAACACGAATCGAAAAGGGTGCCGTGCGTGGGAGTGACATCCCCCAGCAATAGTTAGGGGCTTCTGGAAAATTCAAGCTTAAAGACTCATTTTTCTCGAGCGCTTTTGTCAAAGATCTCGGGTAATTTTCTTGTGGTGTGCATTTTGCGATACCCCCCATGCAGAGATGTGGTACTCTGAGCGAGCGTTCGGAAAGCGTCGACCCTCCCGCAGGGACGTGCTGCTCTGTGCGAGGGTTTCAACAGTGCTGACTCCGCGTGGGGCTGGATTTAGGATTTATTGGTTCGGATCTACGTCTTCATATATGTCGGAATACTTTGGGAGTTTTTCGTCACAAATACCGTCAAACTTTTTTCTACTTTCGACAAGCTGTCCAATCGGACAATTAACAATTATTTGATTCTTTTGATTCATACAAGAATAATGTCATACGAACCCAATGACCTTTGAAGAGCTGAACAGCGACTTGCGTGCGTTAGAACGTAGGTTAAATAAGCTAGAAAACGAAAATGCAGCTTGCATCGCCAAGATACTGAAGTTAAAGAGCAGCTAGCTGCTAGTTAAACGTTAAGTAATCAACAAAATAATGACAAGGGACATAATATCAACATTGACGAGATTTACAGATGATCCTGGGAAGATGGACTTCCGGGCATGGCTAATATTATTTAAACAAAGGCCGAGTGTTATAGCTGGAGTAAAGAGCAATTGCCAAAATGCTGATTAGCTCATTAGGCAATCCTACTTTAGCCTATGCGCAGGATATTGATCTACAGAATTAAAGCTTATACTCTAGTCTTGTTTCTGCTATTTAAAATAAAGTATAACTTTTATGCACACGCTTTAACCAATTGTCGCCAGAAACCAAATGAAAATGTTACTTAGTTTAGCCATAATTTGTTTGAATTGGCTCAAAAGGCGTTTCCCCCTTCGCAATTTCTGAACACGCAGAAATTCGTAAATTTTTATAACTGGTTTGAATTGGGATATAATGTTAATGCTGCACGCTAGGCCCCAATTATTTCAAGAGGTTAATTTGCTGAGTCCAATTAGCTGAAAGACGTTAGTGCGAAAAACTACGCTATGAGCAGGCATTATGTTAAAAGGTTGAAGTAGAGAATGATTCAGTAGAGCAGGACTCTGTTAAACTTGCTAAGCTGTTGTAGAAAATCCTCCGACAACTAGAAAAAGATGATGCTTCCGTTTCTACAGCGAAACCTCCCTTCTGATCTGATACTTAGCGTATCGATTAGGCCGGCTGGAATTCATGATTCAAAGCCTACTAGACGAAAGGGGAGGAGGTCAGGGTGGCGCGTCCATGCGGTGGCCGAACCAATGCACTACGCGGTTCCCGTGGCATCAGCAACAACGATTGTGCGGGTTTTGCAGTAGTGACTTCTGACAGGGAGCAAGCAAAGGCAGCCTGCCCAGATCAAATAACTGTGGCCGAGGACGCTGTGGAAGTGGGGAAGACCTGAAAGATAGGCGTGAAGTATAAGGAGGTACTATCACCATTCACGGGGAAGATGACGATGAGAACGATAACCAGAATGATGTCATATGTTGTTCAGTTGATACAAAAAGGCGAAACTGGCTGAGACGGGACGAAACGAGCCGAATTGGGAGGAAACCTCTTGAACCCAACCGAGATACCTTCTTGAACCCTACGATTATGTGGAACTACAGTACTCAGGTAAACGTTACTTGGGATGCTGATTCCAATCGTATGACTTGTACTTTGAGACCACTGCTTCCTTCCAACTTTTCATAAACCACATATGAGGGCGAAAGCAATCGTTCTCAACATCAACTATGGCAGTACTACCGACATTACGTTGCGAACGCACGAACGACGTGACCAACTATTTTGGCATTAAACTGTGAAGCTGTCATCGTGGGCAGCAGATTGTAGCATTTTCCCAGGATATTATGTAGCCTGATGGCAAGGGAAATCAGTAATAGCATTGTAAGGAAGGCTTCCCGTACAGGTTCCAAGCGAATTGATGAATTATACAAACAGTTCCTGTGCAACAGTCTCGATACGGCCGATCTGATAGAGTATTGGTAACGTTGGAGCAAAGATCAAACTAAAGCCATGCGAGGATGCAAGGTGATCTGCTGTACGACAGGTGATGCAGATCGCAAACTTATCAGAACTGAGCCACGGAAATTTGAAATGGTTTTGATAGATGAATCTGGATAACTTAATGCTATACCGGAAGGACGAATACCAATTAGCTCTGTGGTTCCCAGTAAGTGTGTTCTGTTGGAGACCACAAACAGCTGCGATCAACCGTGCTCAGCCGACGGGCTCAGGAAGGTAAGTTTGCAGTTTCCCTTTTGGAGCATGTTGATGAAATGGGAACAGAGTGAGTCTCATATGCTCGTGCAACAGTATCGAATACCCCCAGCTGTTACTGGATTCAGCAACAAAGAGTGGTATGATGGGAAACTGCAAGAAACGAACGGCTGAAGCTGCAAACTGGGCAGCATGTAATGATAATAGATGTACATCCATCAAGCAATAGAGATCCAGGATCAGAGCGTGCGTACAATGTGTGGGAGATAACGTTAGTGTCAATAGATTCCGAAGAGCCTTGCTTTCACATTCGGAAAGAATGTCATGCAGAAACAACATTGACTTTAGGGGAGATGTGAATTTCCCAGACTTCCAAGACTTAAAGAATTTCTGGGTAGGTTCGATTGTGGGGATTATTTTCGTCCGGTTCTGGTGGAGGCAATGCAAGGTAAATGCTGAAACTTTTTGATCCTAAACATGTCAGAAGGATGGCAATCATTTGCTGATCATCAAAGTTGTTGGCACCGGTAGCGGTAAGATATGTCACGAATTTTTGTTTCAACTGTAACCACGGCAGGATAGAACTGCCGGGGTTTTCAAAAAACAGTGTAAAAAAGCTTATAAGCAAAACGGAAACTGAATAATACTTTCACACCTGAGCGGAATTAAATTCCCTTTTAGGAGATACTTGTTTAAATTTTATTTATCTTTGCCTTCGCCACCACACAATGTCTATCATTACGCTAGCCAAAAAGCTTGCATAGCTGCATAGCTAAGAATAAACTGCTAAACAACCAATGAATTCGAAATATTGAGTGTTATTAAATCATGTTCAGCGAGTATCTAGCTCACCAACCAGTTCAAAATGACACTCTGCATACGCCTCAGCGGCATTTGATTTTACATCCACTATTTGAATTTAATAGTTGTCTAAATCTAAATCTAAATCAAACCTATGTCTACCTGAACCATAGCCGAATCCTTGGCTTTGGTTGCCACTCCTGTCACCACTGTAGCTGCAGTGCCTCTGTCGTGCAAATAATGTGGAAGCTGCTCCATGCGAATTTGGACTGACCAATTATACACAGGAGTTATCAGCTGGCTAAGGACAAAATAACCTGAAGTGAAGTTTAGGAGGAGCTGAGTTAAAAACAAAAGTTATGCATTGGAACATTAGTGTAATAAAACTGGGTCTACTAGTCTTTGCTGGAGAGTTTGAGAGCACTGGATTGACTCCTAAAGCCTCCCAATCCCACAAGTTCTCAATGATTCACAATACCAGGGGTTTCATATGATACGAGGTCTACTAACTTACAGTGTACCACCCAATTAAGCAGCTCCTACACCTGTTAATCTTCCTATTCAGAATCAGCCGTTAGTGGATAACAAGGTTTTAATTATCCCAACAGGTAAATAATATTATTAGAATTAGATGATTGGCCTTTTCTTGCCACGGCAGCTGTTAAATTTTGGGTCGTGACGTTTCGCCCACCTTTACCTATGGGTGTCTTCAGGCTAGTAGCACTTAAGGTGGTGGTATCCTTTTGTGCAGTGCTTTTGTGGTGATTTTTTTGAAACGCTATAACTTTCGCAATTTTGGGAGTTGCAAAGAGCTTTATACATCGTTTTAAAGCTTATTATCTGTACATTCACTTGAGCTTACAGAACTGGCAAAATTAGCAAAAAATAGCAGAAATTTTCTGACAAGCTGACATCTAACAGGATGAATATAGACCAAAAGTCTTTGAACATCGATTTCTGAAAACTGAAGAATCGGCCAAAAGTTCTTTTTGCGCCACGATATGAAGGACATATGGGCCGAGGGACGTTTTTTTGGATTTGGCTCAGCAGGCCTTAACGGTCGAGAAAATCGGCCAAATGCACAGTAACACGAAATTTCGCAACTTCGCATTGAGTTTTCTTGCTACTCAATATGTTTTAGCCCAAACCAAGAAAAACGTCCCTCCGCAGAAGTGCGAATTTCGATTCTGCCGAAAATCTCCGGAATCCGTCGAGTAGTGTTTGAGAAATCGATGTTCAAAACAAAATAATCGCAGTTTTGCCAAAATGGTTTTTCGGCCAAATCTCTAGCTGAAAGCAATAAAGTCCGGCTAATAGGCATTCATAAAATGTGCATTTGGACGATGTATCGATTGAGTATAACTAAGCCAATTTTGTCCTTAACATGTGGCAGTAATTTTGAAAAAACTGATTTCCTCGAAAATGGCCATTTTTTGACCCTAAAAACAGTTTTTTGCTTATACTGACTTAACCGCTGGAGATAGCTCAAAGGTTGTAAGAGCAAAAATGTTCAATTTCGAGTCCTCTTTCCAGTCATACCAACCAATCCCGTGTCTTGTCTACCTACTGGGAGCTTAAGGCCAAAAACCAAAACTTTCTTATCTTTTGGCCTAAGAATACGGGACTGGTCCTAAAATGTTAAGGAGCACGGAAATAGGTTATTTCGTAAGCTTTAGCCCTTTGCGTAAAGGATTAAAGCCGTAGGAGTCAAAAATACCCGAAAGGAAACCAGCACCTTAAGAGAGCTGTTGGGATAAGAGGCAGTCGGGGATTTGATCCGACACCGTACGCGCCACTCCTGTGTAACACTACCACTATACTACCCAGGGGACAATGTTACTTGCTTGGAACTTATACTTATTGTATTCTCCCAGTTTCAATTGCAGTTAGTGTGTACACTGTTACAGTGTGTAACGTATTAATTTTTAATTAATCGTAATTCATTATGATTACATAATACATAGATGTCTGACTTGGGTTTAAAAACTGTTAAAATTAAAACAATGTTTTAGTTTTGTAAACTAATATTTTTAACGTCTGTAGTTTATCTTCATGTACCACCTTTGCACATATTGTGATAATGTATGACCTATCTTTTCGCTTTTAAATTATGACGTCGGCATGCCCTTTGAACCCCTAGCCACACACAAAGACAGAGGCGTTTAAGATAAAATACAGAATTTACTAGAAAATACAGTATTTACTGGACGAGTTTCAGTAAAAATGGTATTTACGTGTAAAGATAGGACGTTTAAAGAAAATACCATTCTTACTAGTAAATACCGTATTTACTGAAATCGGCCAGTAAATACAGTATTTACTGAATACAGAAATTACTAGGACATACACACTAAGTGCAATTGAAACTGGGAGAATACAATAAGTCTAAGTTCCAAGCAAGTAAAATTGTCCCCTGGGTAGTATAGTGGTAATGTTACACAGGAGTGGCGCGTACGGTCCCGGATCAAGCAGACCTCTAAGTCAAAGACTGAAAGAACACAAGAAAGCATGAAAAAGCGGGGACGGGCTTATAGTCAACCAAGATATAAGTGACATCTGGCTATCAGAAATTGGAATCTAACGTAGGCGGCAACATCAAAGGAAGGTCTAATACACAGCCTTAGTGTAATAACAGGGTACACAGTACCAGTACATTGTAACAGTGTACACACTAACTGCAATTGAAACTGGGAGAATACAATAAGTATAAGTTCCAAGCAAGTAAAATTGTCCCCTGGGTAGTATAGTGGTAATGTTACACAGGAGTGGCGCGTACGGTCCCGGATCAAATCCCCGACCGTCTCTTAAGTGCTACTAGCCTGAAGACGCCCATTATAATGCTATTTACCTGTTGGGATAATTAAAACCTTGTTATCCACTAACGGCTGATTCTGAATAGGAAGATTAACAGGTGTAGGAGCTACTTAATTGGGTGGTACACTGTAAGTTAGTAGACCTCGTATCATATGAAACCCCTGGTATTGTGAATCATTGTGCTCTCTTAAGCTCTCTTAAGGTGGTGATTCCCTTTGGTCACATAAAGTTTGCACCACTACTACTCATTCATTACTTGGAGTAAAGAAGCCATTTTTATATCAGAATGGAGCTTAACATTTTCTCTTTCTAATGAATGGAATAAAACTAACTTCAGTCTTTGGAAACTATTTTCCTGGATTTTCGAAGTTCTTTAATTTTCCAGATTTTTTGCAGACTAAAGTAAATTTTTTCGTGAGGCATCGGCTACATCATTCGATTCTACTATCAAATAGCTGGGGACCCTTTTTTAATTATCATGAAATCACTCTTTGTTATGAAGAAATAAGCTAAAACGTTTGCACAACCTGAATTTGGCCTACTTTTCGCAACTTTAGTAAGCGGCCACTTAAGCTAGAAAGCAGCGATCGGGGCAACTAAAAAAGGGTCCCTGGGTATTTTTGTGTAAAACATGTCTAGTAAGTGGCAACCCTCTAGCCTGTATAGTAAATGCTCCACAATCGATGGAAAAATTTTGGTCATGTTTTTGCAAAAACTACATTTTTTATGATAGCAGCTCACGGGATAAGAGTTGGAAGATCATCATGCCTCGGATAATCGGCCTCGACGAGGCCTTCAAATCGATACCCTTACTTTAATTTTACGGCTTGCGTAGCTCAAGAAATCGTGGATTATTTGATTTCTGCAAAAATTACAAGTTTTCAACTCCAAAATAAGAAAATCGGCTACATCTCACGCTAGAGAAGAGCTAGAAAGTTGCTTTCAAAAGCAAAAATGTAGAGCTCAACGAGATCTTTCAAATGAGTATAGTCACAGCTATGCAGTTGCTGCTCGGCTGTCAGATATTGGAGAAAACCGTCCTGAACGGAAATCTCAAAATTTTGAAGCGGGATTGCGCGGAGGGTGTTACAACACCAAATGAGCTTATTTTGGAAAGTTTGATCAAATTTCATCTTGGTTTGTGCCGTCAACCAACAATATGTGCCCAAAAGGAATCACCACCTTAAGTGCTACTAGCCTGAAGACGCCCATAGGTAAAGAAACGTCGCGACCCGTCGCGACCCGTCGCGAAACGTCGCGTGTACAATTATTACAAACTGTGTAAAGTTATTAGCAGATTAGCTGGTAGGAAACAGTAAGAGTCACGCAGAGCGGAATATTCCTTTTAAGTAGACAATTAAACAGAATTAGTATATCACAGAATATGGATAATACAAACTGTATGTCTATTTTTAAAATCTTTCTAAAATTACTCAGGTCGGTTCACCATAACTCTCCAATGTTTCTAACTTACGACCATACATTAACATAGGGTCGGATGCTGGAGGGGGGCTTGTCCCTGGAAAATTTTGAGGGGGCTTGTACCTTGAACCGAAACTTTCGAGGGGGCTTGTACCATATCCATAAATTAACATTAATTGTTACATAAATTCGAAATTTTACTAAATTTGCACCAAAAATATCAACTTTTAGGATGAATTTCAAAATTTCGATCGATTTTCTTGAAAAATTCGTAAATTTCGGTTAAAAAATCCGGCGATGACGGAAATGTTTTGGAATTTCGGTGCGAAAATCTAATTTTTCCGGCCATTTCTGCTTACCCTTTGCCCCTGACGGCGATAGGGCTTGTACCTTCTCCGGGCTGGGGGGGGGCTTGGACCCCACCACACCCCCCGTGTTATCCTATGCTTACGACGTTACCTTCCTAGCTCAGGAGATGTGATCAGTCCAAAGATCGGTGAATCAACTGGTGGCAAACAGGGCATGGATACGGTGATTGGATAAGCAAAGCAAATACTGGGTAATGCAACTATAGAGAACCGGGTTGGCAGTGCACAAGAAACTCACAAAAAAGAAGAAAGAAATACAAAAAAGAAACAATTGAACAAATAATAAACAATTCAAACCTAAGCCATTGAAGGTATATCCAGTTCCATCAAAAGTATAGAAGTGCGGATCTCCGTAAACATAACCCAAAGCCGGCCCTTGGTAGCCGTTGCAGGTGCTAGAGGGCCTCCGCTGATAGTATAGTCTGCAGTTGTCAGTCCATTCACAACACGCGTAATAGCCAAAAATGTCGTGGAAATAGTGAGATAGGGACGACTTTTGGGGGCTTATCCGTTGCGGTGCTGAGGACGCTGAAAGTACTGAAGAATTGACTAAGTACCTGGAAACTATCAGTTCTCCTGCTACATCATAACAGCATCGTTGAGAGCTTCCATCAGACTGAGCAAATATCTAAACTAACCGTCTAGTTGAAGGCAAGTGCTAAGTATTTCATAGTGTTCCGCAATACACTATTGATACAATTTAAGCAGTCTAATAGTATAATTTCAGGAAAATGCTAAAGAAGTTAGTAACGTTTTAATATACTCGATTATTTCTCAGTTAATTTTTGACAACACATTCTCAAATTGTTTAAATCTTTTCGGTAATCACAACATCAAATGGAGTCTGATAAAAAAGTTAATATAACCGGAAAATCTTAATGTGTATTCATAGTAGCGAACCCATAGAGACGCGCGTCGACGCCTCAGATTGTAACAGGCTGTTTTAGCAGTTTAAAATTAATTGTAACATATTCATGCTCACGAACACATGCAGGCGCTTATATACGCGCCTGCGGCAGGAACTACTAATGCAGCTCACTGGTGGCGGAATCTACAACCTGCAGAGCCAGGAATGAACCGACTGTGAATGGAAAATGACTTTTTATTGGTGGGCAAAACAAGAAAATTCAAATCTTACTGCGCACTAGTAACGAGTTCTGTTTCCACACTTTCATCAGGCACAAAATTATTTATTCGTGAACACATGGAAAGATTACATACAGAACTAAAAAGTCTTACGGACTGAATACAGTGATATACTCCGAAGTGATTGATTGGACAGATAAAGTCACCATCTTTATTACAGTTCGACTCGGGCATGAATCGGTTGAAATCCAAGTCTACCAAATCCAAATGACAGGGACAGGGTATCTCTTTGTTTAGTTGATCCAAGACATGGCCGTCTTGGATTTCGCGAACGTTCCAGGCAGTACACTGGACGGCTAGGGCGAAGTCATAGCCGTGCCGTGCGCGCCAAGCGAACTTTAGGGCAAAACCAAGTGGTACGGGTTTAGACCATTGGATACCGTCTGAAGAATCGGTTAGCCAGTCATGACTCACCACAACCTATTCATAAAAAGTTGATAAGAAGAAGAACCACATTTAATTTGGAGCCAGTATGAACTTGCCCGTTCCAATTTCATAATGCAGTAATGTAGCAGTTACCCATATGTAATGGAATTAATAAAATAAAATGTTAAAAGTAACCTAAAATCAGCTTTAAAAGAGGTTTCAAAATAATCAAATCACCAGGACGAATTCTCATGCCATGGAATTGTGAAGAAGAGCGAAGGTCATCAACATGGAATGTAATTGTCGAATAATGTCCAAGCAATAATTGTATAGATTATCATGTTTGTTTAGCTAGAGTTGCCAGTATTCAGTAGAAATCAGGAAATTCACCAATAGGGTTCAAGGTTCACATTCAATTAAGACATTAATATTAGTTCTAAACACGATTTTAAGTCTAATTAAGTTTTACTAATGCATGACTACTAATGATACTAATCCAGGAAGGGTGGAAGAGGGGTACTTCAGTCCTAACCCCTTCGGTTTACCGTCCCTTCAGCAAATGGAGTTGTTACTCCCACACGAAGATAACAGTCGACAACTAAACTAAGCTTAGGTGAATTGGTGAGTATCGCCCATAGTAGTCAAGTATAGCCCTCCCTGTAAAGATAATTTAATTACTAATGCACGTATGCTAGTCAGCAGGAAGTTATAAACCTGAAACACAAAGTTTATGTGTATAATTAAGGCGAAAATTAGTCGTAAAATTGCCTATAAAACGGAAATGTACATCTAAAACAACGAATATTGGAAGATGGTTCAATACTAGGTGCAAAATAGCTAAGTACGTAGTTAGGTAGGGTTAATTAGTGATAATTAAGCATTAACTAGGTAATAATTATTTAAATTTAATATTTTTGGTCAGAAAATGACTTGGGCTAAAATGAAAGAGAATTTGATTCTGATTCGAAAAATCCAAACCCGACTTTTCAACTCCAAATAATAAGAAAGTTATAAAGGAAAATGTTTTTGTAAGATTACTTTTTGTGTCGTAATCTTACCACTCCAAAAAGGAGTGTTCTAAAATTGGTTTTCTTTTTGGTTTGACTTAAGTCAAACCTTTTTTCCTTTCTCATTGTCTGGGAGGTTGTCTACCTCCCAGACTACACCTAAGTCAGGTGTTGTTCCCCTTTCCCTCTTTCTTTTCTCTCCCTCTGCTAGGCCTCTTTCTTCCAAGGCCTAGCAGTTGTCCTCGCCTGAACTTTTGGCCGAGGACAAGGCCAACAAGAGGAAACAAAAAGAAAATAGTAGGATTAGCCCAGGTCATTGGGTTTAGAGGGGGCTTACCTCCCTCAATAATAATAATAATTTTAATGTAAGTAGTTAGGCATAAGTAGATAAGTACGTAGATTATTGTGATGTAACTTTTAAGCTATAGAAAATTATGTATTTTGTGTATTAACTCAACAAAGTTGTGAAATTTCACGAAAATTCCCCTTTGGTTATGTTTATGTGTTAAAGAAAGTTTCGCAAAATTTCGCCAAGTTTCGGCACTGGAAATATATCAAAAATGGGTCAGTTGGGGGGCAATAAATCCAAAATCTCATTAATTTCCACCCCCAACGGCCAGCTGGGTCAACCCGCTGCAGCGCAGCACACGGAAAAGGTGGCAAGCTTCTAGAAGGTTCTAGAATCTTCTAGAAGCTTTGCCTTAAAATCAAAGAAGAAGCGAGCTCCAGGTCTCGCTAATGACCTGTCACCGAGCTGTCAGCAAAACTGTCAGCTCGGTCCCAAAATTTTATTTTAAATCAGTGTTCGTTTGAGAGCAACCGAAAGCGGTTGCTTCCCCTCTCCTTTATGCGCTCTCCAGTGCAGTTGGTACTGCATGGGGGTTAAAAGCGCATTTCCCCGGTTAGGTTAAAACTAGAACTTTTCTGGCCTTCGGGCCAGAAAAGATATTGAGAAAAAACCAACGAACACTTACCAACTAGGGCCAAATAGGTTTTTTATGCCTGGCCGCGAACTGAGAAGAAAAACGCTAGGATTTCAGAGGCCATTTTGGCCAACTTTTTTATATTTTGAGGCCAATGGGCCATTACTTTTTTTATAATCTGATCTTTCTTCTTTTGTGGGCCTTTGGGCCAATTTTTATACACCTTTTGTGAGGTCAATGGGCCAATTTTTGTACACGTTTTTTGGGCTATGGAGCCCCACTTTTTCTACTCAACATTTTTGGGCCTAAGGCCATATTTTAGTTATGATAGCATGTATAGGCCTCGAGCCACTTTTATTTTATCTTGTTTTCTTTACTTCTTCTTCTTTATTATTTTATTATTTCAATAAAGGGACAGCTCATGTAAACCCCTCCTGTTCGATGGAGGTCTTGAGAATTGTCCCTATTTCTGTTTTTCTGTTTTTCGTGCCGACACCCTCTGTATATCGAGGTTTGCTGACCTCCACCTCCAATTATTCTATTCATTTTTGTCATCTTTTGTTTATAATTTTCGGTCAAGCCACGACCAAGTTTTACTAATTTTAACAAGGTCCTTTTTGACCCTAAATTTGGGTTTAAAGTAGATTATGGGATTATTAAGCGGGGACCCAACCCCTAAGTTTGAGTTAGAGGGTCCCTTTACTACGACCCTATTTTTTATTAAGTTAGTTAACAGAAGCATTTACCCCACAGCCGGCAACTAGGAGTTGCCGGCCATATTGTTTTAATCTCAGGCTTTGTTAAGCCTTAAAAAGCATTGTTTATAATTTGCATTGTTTGTCGTAGGTCGGTGGTAAAATAATAGGTTACTAAATTACCAGTTAAGCTTCTAAATCTGGCTTCTTAAAAATAACTAATCACCTTTCCAAACATAATTATTAAGAGTTTCACGGGGAATGACCGGCTTCCCCACAAATTAATTTAAGTATTGTTGGTAGTTTTGTTTGTTAATAGTAGTTTTGTTTAGTAATGATTGCTTAGCAATCATTACTCACACGGCTTTCATAAAGTTCCAAAGTTCTCAAAATTACCAAAATTCCGCGCTACAAACTGAGTTTTAGATACCTAAAACTCATAACAAGTTCTCGTTTAAATTCGGTTAATTTAGTACGTTTAAAATAATAGCTAGCAGTATAGGTCATTCAGTATTAATTAGAGTCGGTGTCCATCTAGATTGTTTATAATGTTTGTAATTATGTCCGTTATTAGGATTAGTTAGATAGGTACTTACCTAAGAAATTGTGTGCTTGTGTATGCGTGAATTGTATAAATGGCATTGTATTGACCTCCATGACTGTATGCGCGTTGACTCGCGGAAACTCCTTCTGTCTGACGAAGGTTGTGAGCATCGCTGGAGTGATTAAGACTCAGACCTTAAGCAGGAATGAAGTGTATGTGTGATTTGTATGAATGATTATATTCTTTATTAATAAGAACTTGTTTTAGTCTGAATGTTGCATAAGTGAGGTATAAGTGGTTATTAACGTAGGTATTGTATAAATGTTGTATGATTGTGATTAACTAACATATAGGATTACGTAGTTCAATACTAGCTTACCTAGGACCTTTGTATGTACGCTTTATGTAATGTAGTTGTCAATTGTAAGCGAACAAGTGACTGTCTGAATGGTTATGGATTCTCTGTGTGCATGATTTGTATGAAGTGCCGAAGCTATATCAGAACTCCTATAGTACGCAGGAAAAGTAGTACTAAGTAATGTAGTTTTAGATTGCAAGTCTTGTATGCATATCTGGAAGTTTGTGAATACTCGGTTACGCAGGAAATCTAGGTTTAGGTTTAGTTTAGTAAATATGCAGATGAGGTTAGGACTATAGGACCTAGAGTCACGGGGACTCCGTATTGAGTTCTCATCCGTCTGAAGGACATCCTCGATTTGTCCGCGTAAGCCACTCTTTGTCAAGAGTGCGGACGAATCGCAAGAACAGGAATCTATCAAATGGTCGGTTTCATTGTCCAAATCAATATAAATTAAGTCGTAGTGAACGTAGTTTCTAGTTACAGTCGCTATACTTTTGTTTCTAAAGTCAGAACACACTGTTATTGCCATTTTTAGTTAAGTCAGCCATATCCGACGTATATTCTGCTCCTAATAATGACCGCAATTGCGGCCTAACACCATTTCGTGCCGGTGTTCACGTTCAGAGGCAAAACGAATCAAGCTCCGTTACGTAAAGGTTAGCAAGGTTGAAAAAATCAACCTTGCTCATTTATGACTAATGTGAAAATCATACATGCTAATTACCCACAAGTGGCAATAATCGGTCTCAACATTCTGACGATTTTAACTAATGCTAGGCAATACTTGATAATGTACTTGAAATATACAAATCAACCGATAAGTTACGTAAGCATTATGGATAGGGCACCAGAACCATCTTCTAATAAAGGCTAAAATCACCAGTTTTGTGAATTTATCTGGTTTTCAACGTTTAACACTCATAAAATAGGGAGTTGTTACCTTCCCTTGGTAGAACCCAGTAAAGGACAGAGGTTCTACGCTAAATTATGACGTTTTCACCAAATCTATGCGTTAACTCTCTCTCAACTCGCTAATGTTTGCTATGAACAGGAAGTTGTTACCTTCCTGACCTAAACTCGCGAAGTTAAAAGTTTTACACTCCAGTATTGTGTTTTCGTTAAACTCACGTGCAAATCGCTTTCTAATTAAGTAACATTTATCAAAGATAGGAAGTTGTTACCTTCCTTGCTAGGACCCGGAAAACAAAAGGTCCTAAATTTGATCATCCTAACCGATTTAATGTTTCTCGTGTTAGCCGAATAAAATGGGTACTTATCTGCTGAAAAAGGACCCAAAAGTATATCAAATTCAAGTAATAGGTTTTAATCGTACAGAAGCAGACTGTACAAAGAGAAATCAAGTTGAAGTCACAGTCTCACATCGAAGGCACAATTTCTTGCATAAGAACGCAAGAAATTGTCCTAAAAACTAACGTTTTGCTTAAAACCAATTTTAAGTATCGTGATCTTAATCAAACAGTTCAGAACTTGTGTTAATCCGCTTGAATCGCAAACTTTCACAACAATTTCGACTTGTACGAGTTTATTTCAACCTCAGAAAGCCAAAATGTGAGTAATGGTTGCTGGGTTCGAATCCCGCACCTATAACTTGTATTAATGGGTTTTAACCCATTTGATTCAGGTGCGGTCAGTGAGAAGGATTGATCCTGCTCCATCTGAAGTCAGTCTGTCAGTCCAATTTGGATCTTATCAGTATTATAGCAGTGTGTGTGAAATCAGATTAATCGGAACGAAAGATTGAATCATATCTCAGTGGAATCAGTCAGTTTAAGGTACATTGGAGTCGATAGAGTTGGATTTATAAGCCAGAGCAGAGACAATCCCAAACGGAGCACCAGAGTCAATAGTGGGACCTAAAACCTAGTGAAGTGAACGTAACATTCTTTCTGATCATTATAAATTGATACTTATACTTTCGATTTAAAAAGATGAATCTTTTCGAGCTTATCATCAGTCTTATTGAAGGGGTTGTTACCCCCTGCCCCTGGGCCTAATTTATCCAGTGTTCTTCAAGTCAATCAGAATCAGAGAATTTAAAGAAGAGATTAAATTAAATTTCACCTGTACTAACCCCATAAACGGACCAGGAATTTCCCCAACCGGACCCCCCTTGTGGTTGACCCCTTGGCAACCGTATAGCATCCGAAAGTGCTATTGTTACTAGCATTTCGGGCTCACCCACAGACCGGAAACCCTTGCACTACTAACCCCTTTTTTAATCTAGTTAATTTAACTTGTTCAGTAGCTTGCTTTATTGGTATTGTATTGTCCTTGGTAAGGAGGACGGAAGAAGAGTTATACCCTAACAGCACGAACACAAGCATATAGGAACCGCACAATAGAGTTTGGTAATAGGTTTAATACTTGCTCAGTTAATTAGGAAAGGAAAGAAAGAGGAATATAGTAGAGTTGAGTTTAACTATCAGAACCTTGTCCCTAACAACGATTAATAATCTGGGTAATTCAGATACTGGCAACTCTGGCAAACCACTGTTGTTTGTCTAATTGTTTATACAGCCTATAGTTTGTGATTCGTAACTTGTTTTATCCCCTGTACGCATTGTAATAATCCTGTTCATTGTTTACCTTCACTATTATCGTTGTTAATATCATTACAGCTAGCCTTAATAAATTGTTGTGTCCTAATACTGAGTCCACCTACTAGGACATAAGGATCAGATCAAGATTTGGATTCATAGCCCCTGCACAAGTAAGTGTTTCAATTGAACCCTTGCTCCTGACAAAGACATCACTATCAGCATTATAGAATCTTGATTTGGTAATCAGGATTCTTAATCAGTGTTCTTTGATACAGACCTGATTTCATCTTCATCCCGAAGCAGCAAGTGTCGACCCCGCTTGCTATTGATAAGCCCTACCCTCTTCAAACGAACTCACGCCTAGACCCCAACCAGGTTGACCGCAAGGAATCTTTGGTTCTGGACAAATCACCTTCCAAGGATCCTGTGCCTAAGTTTATCCTCACCGATAAACGTGTCGACCTTCCGTGTACTCGAAGTGGTTGATACCCAGAGTCAGTCGTGATAGACTGTTGCAGAATTTGGAATCCCGATCCTACCCACTTCATTACACACGACAAAGCCTATTAGGGTGATTTTCAGAGGGCGATCCCATGACCATGGGAGCTCTGCGAGATCATTTCGTTAGTCGTAGTCACTGCTGATACAGCATTACATTGAAACATTATGCCAGTAGATGTCTAATTGTCTAAGTATTACTTTGTGAAACAAGCATCATACCCAGCAAAATGTCCGTCCTTATATAAACAGACCTTTGTCCTCTGTTGTTGCGTTAGGAACAACACATCTGGCTTTGACTAAATTGAGACGCCTACAAGGGTAGTCGCTGCCACCCAGTTGAATAAGGATCTGGGCTTCTGGCCAGTTGAAACATGGGCCCGATATATTGAAGGCATATCCACCCAATGCAGAGAGAAAATCACTGCTTATTTTCAACCTGCCCACAGTTTTATTTTGACAGCCCAAAAATTCAACTTCTTCATCCAACCTGACCATCCATCTCCCTCGGTGATGTCTACTCGACCCGTCGTCTAGTAATGTCTGCGGTTCAGTGTATGAAAGAGTGGTGAAGCCGGTAGCGTTCCCTAAAACGCAGTCGCTAGTAGAGAAAGCTATTTTTCAATTGCATATGTAATTTTTACAACATAATCAAAACATATTTGCTTTGCGCTAAAAATTAATGAAATATGTAAAAGTATCACAAAATGACATCGGCTGAAAGAAAGTATATACAAAGTATAAGTACAGGAAGACAGACTGGCAGCTCAAAGATTAGCCTCGAGGATTTAAAAGCAAAAGACTCAGTACCAGGTTTGTATAAGTTAGTTAATTAGTCAAGTTAGTGGTGACAGAAATCATTTAAAGCAATACTGTCATGTAGGTACCTCCATTGAATCCAGCGATTGGGTTACTGGGTTTATCCTTATCAAGATTAAGGTTTGCGTAGTTAAAGATGGCAAAAGATTCGACTTCGTTTGTGGTAATTACTAGCTGAAATGTGTTTAGTGTTTTCCTGATGTTGTGATAATCATCTGGCTGGTACACCTTTGAAACTGCTGTTGGATCCATTTTCTCCCAGGTTACAATCATAGCGAAATTGGCAGCGAAGCCATTTCTTCCAACAGACTCTAAAATTGTATGAAAGCATATTATTCGTGGTAATGGACGTAATGATTTCGTATTTTATTATAAGTTTCTCATGTTTATGCAGAAGGTTTTGATACTATTTGTGTCCAACTATCATAACTGTGTTTGCGGATTGTCACTCGGCACATGAAATTTTTAACATTCTATAAACATTGAACCTGTGGAACAATTAAGTGCTCAGAACCGAGTTTAACGTAAGTGAAAGAGGACTTGATTACGATTGCGTTATGCCAAGCGTTCACAGCCAAATTAGCTTACTATAGCAGGAGATATATTGCATAATAATTAAACAGAACTATTTGCTGTTTAGCAGTTTCTTGCTTCTGATTACAAGGGAAAATCGGAATTAGCTATAACACCATCTCCAAATAAAAACCTAGACAAGCATAGTACATTAACTTTGTCAAACAAGAGATTATGAAGTTCGACGAATATCACTCCCTAAAAAGTGCTTAACTGCATTAGCATCCATCTGGTAGTAAAGAGATTAATATTGTACCTGACAGAAGCACGGCTTGGAGCTCCCATACATTTGTGCCAATCAATTAATACCCTTTACGCTCACAAATTAACCGTTTACTTGAAGCCCTCTTGTGTACTTTTTGGACGAGTTTTAACCTTGACCAAAATTCATTCTTTAACACAAAGGCATCACTGAATATGCAATATATAGGTAATTCATTGAAGAATTAAATGACACATTACAGATTATGTAAATGAAACGCTAAATCCGGAGCTTCGCAGCATTTTAAGCTCTACTCCATGGTACAAATTGTTGCAAAATCACCGTTACGACGACCTTACATTTTATCCTACAAATTTTGCATGCTTGCAAAGATCATAGCATAACAACTAACAGCTACAAAGGTATGGTAGATAATCCATGCGATGGCAAAACGAAATTATATACACACACACACACACACACACACACACACACACACACACACACATATATATATATATATGTTATATATATATATATATATATATATATATATATATATATATATATATATAAACTGTACACACTCATACACATATACATACATGGGTCCCCCCATGATATCGTCCGTGACATCGTTCACACTGTACACACATATACACATATACATACATGGGTCCCCCCATGACATCGTTCGTGACATCGCTCACACTGTACACAAATATACACATATACATACATGGGTCCCCCATGACATCGTTCATGACATCGCTCACACTGTACACAAATATACACATATACATACATGGGTCCTCCCCATGACATCGTTCGTGACATCGTTCCCACTGTACAAACATATACGGTCATGGATCCCCCATGACATCGTTCGTGACATCGCTCACACTATACACGTATACATACCTAGGCACTGTTCACACTACACAATCCAGTTTCGCTGAATGTGACTTTTTAATGTGAAAAACTGGGGGGGGGGGTGACTCTCCCTCCCCTCTCGGACGATGTGTACATACTTACGTACCTTCCTACCACGTATGATACGAACTGTACATACATATTTGGACAATGTACACACCTAATGCCCTCATGTACTTACCTTCCCCGCCATATGTACATACCTACCTCTCCTGCCATCGCATGGAAGGGTGACCAAAGGTATGGAAGTATCTTCAATCGGACTTATGTAATGTGTAAGGTGTGATGTGTGAATTGTGTGTAATTTTAGTGAGTTTATTTTGGTGTGAAATTTTAGTAAGAGTGGTATTTTTAATAAGAAATATGTGTTGTGTAAATTTGGGTTGAAATTAGTTTAAGAGTGTCTATTTTCTTATGTTAAAATGTGCGTGTTTTATTCAGCCCACTTAGCGACTAGGTGGCGCTGCTGAGCTAGACTTGTGGAAGCGCATAGTCGGGTCTGCAAGAGGGTCTCAAATTCAACCAATCAAAATCTATCAGGCGTCTTTCTCAACCTTCACTTTAAAAACTAGTCAGTCTGGTCTAAATTTCTCAGCGTGCGGTTGTGTTTAGCTCTTCGCTCTCCTTTCTCACGTGTGCCCTTTCGCCTTTCTCTTGGGATTTTTCTTGGTAACCGTAAGTTATTGATTTGTTTTGTTTTTACACTTAGGCTCCAAGGCGACCTTGTGAGTCCATTCAAAAGTTATTAGGGGTGTGTATCTGAGTTTTATTTCCCTTTAATTGAGAGTTAATTGCATTTGTTTAATTTTTAGAAAAAGGGTTTTTTTTTGATACCAAACCATTTAGCATAGATAGCCGCGACGGCTTAGGGTAATAATAGTAGAATAGGTAGAAATTTTTGAAGGGTTTAAACTATTTCCGGGGTTAAACTTTGTGCATGAAAATTACTCTGTGACTGTGACTAAAATCATACTTAGGTCTTGTTTATTGTAGCTGTTTAATTGATTTCTGTTTGTCTGAGTTTTTGTCTGTACCCTGCGGACTTTATTCGATGCTTGTTATATTGTCAAAATTTATCCTGCACTGTCCTTTTCGGGAGTCTCTCCCTTTGTCTATTTTCTATTAAATGTGGTCTCAGTAGCTGAGCCATTAGGGTGTTTAGTTAGGTCTTTATTAGAACTGTATATTCGGTAGGTAGGACTTTGAGTTATTTTTCCAAGTCTAGGTAGGCTAATTATTCACTGAGCGTGTATTTAATTTTAACCAAAGTTTCTTTAGTAGTTGAGTAGTTAGGTTGTTGTTCGTCTCTTAGCCAATTCCTTTAGCAATTCCCTAGGTTTAGTTAGTTCTTGGCGAGATCTGCCCAGGTCGACTGGAACACAAGTCTCCTCCAGGTTCGTCGTTTCCATACGCGCACAGTTTCCACCCGTAAAGTTTGGTTGCCCCAACACATCCAACTTTACATTAGGCT
>JASAND010027033.1:0-48551 GCA_030248195.1 Trissonchulus latispiculum
TTTTTTACGTTCGGTTGTATTATATATAACTAATAAAATTCATATACGTAATATATATATATATATATATATATATATATATATATATATATATACGTTATGGCTTTACTGACAATAGTGTCAAGTGCATAAAATAGGAGCACATAATCATTCATAATATCTTTCGCCACTGCATTGCAGATGAGCCAATAATTTTGCATCTAGCTCCAAACGTACTGAGGTCTTTTTCAGATTACCCCCACACTCAGTTCTTAAAAACTCGACCAAATGAGCTGAAATTTGGCTTGTGGGGTATATTTTCGACCACGCTGAGTTCAAATATCCCGCAAAAATTTTTCGATTTCGAGAAATTCGATTTTTTGCCCCCGATTTCTAAAGAGAGATAAGGGTAACCAAAAAAATTTTTTTGTCTTCGATTTTGCTGAAAAGTTATACAGAGGAGTTTACTGAAGGCCGCAGAACTGGAATCTGAAGTCCGTTTTGGATTCAAGTTTTCGTTAGCTTGATATAAGCTAAAGTTATAGCTTAAATTGTAAGCGTATGCAGAGCTAACGAAAAGTTGAATCCGAAAAACGGACTTCAGATTCGTATTCGATTTGAAAAACCCTATGCAACTTTTCAGCAAAATCAAAGACAAAAATTTTCAGTTGCCGAATTACCTTAGAAAATCGAAAAAAATCGAAAAAAATCAAAATTTCGAAAACGAAAATTTTGCGATATTTGAACTCAGCAGGTAGAAAAACATACCCACGCAAATATCAGTTCATTTGTCAGTTTTGAAACTTTAGTAATGAGAATATTAGGAAAATTTTAATAACTATTTTTCACTAAACCGAGAAAAAACTTTGCTGGGTGGAGGGCAAACCTAATTTTCACCGCAATCAACCAGACATGCCCTCAGGTGGAAATATCTACGTACGCGCTCATTGGCTTAAGGCCCAGAGCAGGGCCACAATGTACAGCTAAACAAACAGTAAATAGCAATATATACCTGAATAATATTGTGTAGTCGTATAAGAAGACAAGAAGATAGACGATTTCGACTGAACGAGTGAAAGATTGCATCTAACATACACATTTGTCAGCCAGTATATACTAGGTAATAGGTATAGCTCGTACACGTATTATATTCTACTACAACAGAGAGCAATAATAGTAACGTTTGTACACCAGAAATTATTGCACAATTAGAATTGTTAAGAAATTTTTTGAAAAGGTGCAATTTGGACTCCCAATTTCAACGCACAGGCTCCGGCCCCGGTGCATCCTTATTACGTACATACGTATATAGTATATACCCATTATATACGCATATACCCAAAGTAGCTAGGAAACGGAAAGTGGAGGAAAGGGGGGGGCGAAAAGGATTCCCCCGAAATAGGAGGTAAAAGATTGTAATATGCAGTGGCCAGCTCGACGCGTACGTAGATATTTCCAACTAGGTAACGTCTAAGTTTTCGATTGCGGTGAAAATTAGGTTTGCCCTCCACCCCAGCAAAGTTTTTTCTGGCTATGGTACAGTACGTGGGTCTTTTCCAGATTACCCCCCCACCACTCAAAGTTCTTAAAACTCGACAAAATGAACTGATATTTGGTGTGGGTATGTTTTCCACCCCGCTGAGTTCAAATATCGCAAAATTTTTCGTTTTCGGGAAATTTGATTTTTTTCGATTTTTTTTCGATTTCTAAGGGGGGACCAAGGGTAACCGAAAACTTTTTTGTCTTTGATTTTGCTGAAAAGTTGTATATAGGGGTTTTCTGGGTCGCAGAATACGAATCTGAAGTCCGTTTTTCGATTCAACTTTTCGTTAGCTCTGCATACGCTTACAACTTAAGCTTACAACTTTAGCTTATATCAAGCCAACGAAAACCTGAATCAAAAAACGGACTTCAGATTCGTGTTCTGCGGCCCAGTAAACCCCTATGTATAACTTTTCAGCAAAATCGAAGACAAAAAATTTTTCGGTTACCCTTGGTCCCCCCTTAGAAATCGAAAAAATCGAATTTCCCGAAATCGAAAAATTTTGCGATATTTGAACTCAGCGTGGTCGAAAACATACCCACACCAAATTTCAGCTCATTTGGTCGAGTTTTAAGAACTTTGAGTGGTGGGGGGGGGTAATCTGGAAAAGACCCCAGTACGTTTGGAGCTAGATGCAAAATTATTGGCTCACTGGTAATGCAGTGGCGAAAGATATTATGAATGATTGGTGTTCTATTTTTATGCACTGACACTATTGTCAGTAAAGCCATAACGTATATATATATATATATATATATATATATATATATATATATATATATATTACGTATGAATTTTATTAGTTATATACCTAAACTTTCACCAAAGTGCGCATCATGAATATGTACGGGATCATAGGAAGAATTTCCCCTTTCCCCAACACAGTTACCTTAGCAGCCATGAAACTTTCACTTAAAATGAAATCATGTCACGCTTACGTAAGCACAACGTACGTATCATTTTTATCAGTGTCTATGAAAACACCATAAGGTAATCCTAATCTTTGTTATCATTACGCGCATGACCTGAACAAAAAAAGGGAGAAGTCAAGGAAGCCCGTGAGATCTGTTTGCTAACCAAGAACAACGAAATCAAACCCCACTAATTTCTCGCCTAGCCGATAAAAAAGACAACCCTTCTACGTGCATGACATATTACGCACGTATACATATATATATACGTATATATGACCGCATGAAAATGCATTGTGCGTAAACATATATATACGCGCTATATGAATCCAGTGAATGCATAATTTTTTGAACACCAAATGATGACAACGCATGATAACAAAATGTTGTACAATCTTGCACAATTAGAGAACTATGCCCCAAAATACAACCATGCGACTATACACATGGGTAGTAAACCGAACGGCTGTGCAAAAATAAAACGATAACGCACTGAATATACGAACGTATATGTAATTATGGGTATACGTATGCATAGCCATCACAACAATATACGTACGTTGTTCGTACTACGTCTATATATAACATGGAAGAATCTGCACAAATATTTGTGCATTGTGCAAATTTTTCATGCTGGATACCAGCTATAAAACTTGGCTGCTGACAACTCTTGTACGTATATATCGACAAAGGTTGGACAAGCCGGCTACATTATACTCAAGCTTAAATTAGCTAAATCTAATTTAATTTAAATTTAAGTTAAAGATTAAATTTAGGGGGACTTTACCAAATCAAAAAGGGTTTGTTCTGGGTTGTCCTACATCTGGATTGTCCTACACAATTTGATTGGCTGATGTAGTAGCGAATAAGAATACTCATTAAGATAAGTAAATGTCCCTGTGAGGGGGTCATACTGGTTAATTTCACTCCGTTCTATGCAGAGCTGTTTTGAAAGTAAGTTCAAAGTAAAATTTCGGTAAATTTATAAGTCATTACGTGGAAAATGGTTTGTTCTTTTTTATAAGAATGTTAGATTCAAATTAAATAATTGTGATTATATACTTAAATTTTAAACTGTAGGCAAAATTTAAATTTATAAAAGTTACTAGTAAAGCAAAGGAAATTAAGAGTTTTAAACAAATTTTTGTTGCTGACAATTCCAAAAACAAAGCCGGTATTAAGTTTAATTTTAGAAGCTTCAACGAGCAATTAAAGCTTTTGAAAACTATCGTTAAATTTTTACTTACGTAGCAATGAATATGAAATTTAAATTTCGGTACGTAACCTTTACAGTATATATAATACATTCCCATTTACATTTAAAATTTATATAAGTACTTGCACAATTATATATGTTGCTTACGTGAAACGTCATACTGTAGTTTTACAAACCCTAGTAGGCGGGGACAAGAACACAAAAGAGCCAATCAGCGGATGTAGGACAATCCAGATGTAGGACAACCCAGAATACGCCATATATAACATGGAAGAATCTGCACAAATATTTGTGCATTGTGCAAATTTTTCATGCTGGATACCAGCTATAAAACTTGGCTGCTGACAAATCTTGTACGTATATATCGACAAAGGTTGGACAAGCCGGCTACATTATACTCAAGCTTAAATTAGCTAAATCTAATTTAATTTAAATTTAAGTTAAAGATTAAATTTAGGGGGACTTTACCAAATCAAAAAATTTGTCCACACATGGCTACTACTAATTTAAAATGCCTAATAAAAACGTAGGTATAAGCCTAGTCTTAGCTAAAAGCTAAAACCATTTTGGGGCTTCAATAATGGCAAAACAAATCATTTAAAAACCATTTAAAATGCCATAAAAACCAACCATAAAAAACCAAATCATTTAAAAATTTAAAAAAATTTAAAAAGCTATGAACACAAATATATATATATATATATATATATTATATATATATGTAAGTTGACATAACTAATAAGTTATCTGGCATTTTTTATTGTTTTGAAAGTTGGGTGGGCGAGCCAAAAGTATAACCATACCTAAATGTTTAGCGAAAAATTCGTATGTTTAAGGTTAAAACGCAAAAAATCGCTGTTTTTAAGCTTAAAATGAACTTATAAGTCCATAAATTAGCTAAAAATTGAGAAAATTTTTGAAAATTTTACCTCAAAATCTTAATTTTCGACACGGGGGACCCCCAAAAAAGTGGGTGGCGGCTTGCCGAAAAGTGGGGGGGCTCCGAAAGATGGAGGGCGGAACCGAAAAGTGGGGGCCCCCACTGCCCCCCACTAAAAAATGCCAGGTTAGTGGATAGATGCACTTAAATACTAATATACGTTTTTGTGTAGTACGTATTAACAAGTAACAAAAATGCTCCGCACAAAAGGGGATAATATGTGGGTGTGGGTAAAAACCAGCCCCAGCCCCAGCCCCAGCCTCGCACCAGCCTAAGAAAAACCAGCCCCTTCTCTCGCTGACCACTGTACACTTTAAACTAAGGACTTTAACACATAAATACGCATATGCGTGTAGACAGCATATAAGTGCATGCTCAGTCCGTATGCGTTAATTGTGCATTATATACAGTCATATAAAATATATAGGTGTATTGGACATTATATTTATATGATTTTGTACAATTGGGGAGTTCAAGGGATTTTATTTCCATTCAAAGAAATTAAAGAATAGAAATTAAGAGTTTGAAGTTATAATATAATCATTAAAAGTATATATCCCGTCAAGCTTGAAAGAATTACGAAATTATTCTGATGTAAAAGAATATATATACAGTTTGGGAATTTCAAAATTTAAAATAGGATCCATTTATCATAAACCATTTTACTGGTTCCAGTTAATTCAAATTTCGAATTCGCAATTAATATGCCAAACTAATGTTAACTTAAATATTTAATAAAAAGTTAGTCCTAAAATAATTTTTAAATTCAAGATGTTTCAAAATTCAAGAATTTTAAAAAGTTTAAGCTTTAGTTACAAATTGATCAGAAATATATATCTTGCTTCTGTCTCTTAAATTTCTGTGGGATCTTTTGCGCTTTCCCCCCCCCCCCAGCCCTAACTTTTGATTTTTTTGACCAATAACTTTGAAATTTGGTGTGGGTGCATACTGGAGGCTGGTGAATTCAAAAATTAAAAAATTTTAAAATTTTTAAAATTTTTAAAAATCTTAAATTTTTGTTTGGTAAGGGGGGACCAAGGGGAACCAAAAAATTTTTTGAAAAACTTTTGCTGAAAACATGCATACAGGGGTTTTCTGGGGCGCTGAGCACGAATCTGAAATCCGTTTTTCGATTCAGCTTTTCGTTAGCCCAGTATAAGCATACATGTTAAGCTTATAAATTTAGCTTATACTGAGCTAACGAAACGCTGAATCGAAAAACGGATTTCAGATTCGTGCTCAGCGCCCCAGAAAACCCCTGTATGCATGTTTTCAGCAAAATTTTTTTCAAAAAATTTTTTGGTTCCCTTGGTCCCTCCCCCCTTACCAAACAAAAATTTAAAATTTTTTAAAAATTTTAAAAATTTTAAAAATTTTAAAATTTTTGAAATTTTGAATTCACCAGTCTCCAGTATGCACCCACACCAAATTTCAAAGTTATTGGTCAAAAAAATCAAAAGTTAGGGCTGGGGGGGGGAAAGCGCAAAAGATCCTTTCTGTGTTTATTGGTTTAATCTCCGATTATGTCCAGTTTTCAGTTAGGAGGGAGGAATAGTAAAATTGAATTTGAAGATTCAATATATACATAACAAACAGAATAAAATGACTGAAAGCTTTGAAGTTTAGAAATTTTAGCTTTTAGCAGATTCATAAAGCGTACAGACTAAAAAAATTAAAATGGCAGGAAATGAAATTGTATAAGTCATTGTGAAAATAAAGTTTCCAGGGAAAATATTGAAATTTCAAAATTTTGATCTTGTTCATTTGAATGTTTTGAATTTTGATCAAAATTATATACTCTGTAGGTATTATTAACGATTATATTATAACTTCAAACTCTTAATTTCTATTCTTAAATTTCTTTGAATGGAAATAAATTCCCTTGAACTCCCCAATTGTACAAAATCATATAACTATAATGTCCAATACACCTATATATTTTATATGACTGTATATAATGCACAATTAACGCATACGGACGGAGCATGCACTTATATACTTTCTACACACATATGCGTAATTATGTGTTAAAGTCATTAGTTTAAAGTGTACAGTGGTCAGCGAGAGAAGGGGCTGGTTTTTCTTAGGCTGGTGCGAGGCTGGGGCTGGGGCTGGGGCTGGTTTTTACCCACACCCTAATATGTGTGTTGGGCCTATGTCTGTCGTTTAATCCGGTTGAGAAAGAAAGTATATAAATCCGACACAGCAAGTTTGGGTGGGTGGTTCTATGGCGAAAGTTGTTCAGTTCGATGCGGGACTTCATTTGACTCGAAATTTGACCACTTTTGAAAATTTTAATTTTTGACCCAAAATCGCCTAAGTCCTCACCCCACCCCACCACAGCCCTCTACAGCCACTTTAGGTACGCACTTCTATGACAAAAGTTGCTCAGTTCGATGCGGGCTTTCATTTGGTACCAAATTTGACCACTTTTGAAAATTTTAATTATTGACCCAAAATCGCCTAAGTCCCCACCCCACCCCACCACAGCCCTCTACAGCCACTTTAGGTACGCACTTCTATGACAAAAGTTGCTCAGTTCGATGCGGGCTTTCATTTGGTACCAAATTTGACCACTTTTGAAAAATTTTAGTTGTGACCCAAAATCGCCTAAGTCCCCACCCCCACCCTACCACAGCACTCTACAGCCACTTTGAGCATGCAATTCTATGACAAAAGTTGTTCAGCTCACTTAGCGCTTTCATTTGGTACCAAATTTGACCACTTTTGAAAAATCTTATTTTTGACCACTTGACCCCCTAAACGATTTTCCCTTCAAACGGCAAAGTGGAGCCAGTCCAGCAAAATGGGTGGGTCGGACGGCAAAACGGACTCCGGAAATGAGCTGGGCGCACCAGAAAACCCCTATGGACAAAGTTTTGAGAGGCTATGCACAGTCCTATATGGTGTTCTTGGAAGTCGGTACCGACTTGGCCCTCCCGACAGCAAAGTGGAACCAGCCCAGCAAAATGGGTGGGTCGGACGGCAAAACGGACACCGGAAATGAGCTGGGCGCACCAGAAAACCCCTATGGACAAAGTTTTGAGAGGCTATGCACCAACTAACATAGCTACAGTTCCCCCTTACTCCAGACACAATTTTCACGAAGTTTCATATGTTTAGTCGTTTACAGTAAGTCTACAGACAGCGTGCTATGGTTGCTGCATAATAGTACAGCACGATAGCAGCACCGCACAGCGCTGCGCCTATGCTCATCGTGTTCAGCGACCCCAATAACCCTTATATGCGTCCCACTAAATGGCTCAAAACAGCATATTTAGGCCTATTTTTGACTATCTTCTGTAGAGTTGGGACTTAGAAATTTTTCGAAAATGGCCATTTGGACCGACTAACTTTGGACCGGCCGCCAGAACGGTCCAGGACCTAAATCAAAAATCGGCCAACGTTATGACACGCTACCCATCCCAAAGTTTCTTATGCAGCAAGCCGCGTCTCTCTAACTTGTTCCCTGTGCCCTGTGGCCGTGACACAAAATTGGCCTTTTTTGACCAAAAACGCCGTTTGGCCACTTTTGGCCGGCCGCACAGGTGGCATGCCGGGCCGGGCAGCGAAAAAATATAGCGCGGGGCACATGGGACCATATCGGCATTCAGAAAATGTAAACCTTTCCGGCTGAAAACGTCCACATCTTTCAAACACCTCTGCACAAAATTGCATTTTCCAAGCGTGACTTACACAGAAAAAAAAAACAAACGGACCTAACTTGTCCGGAAGCGAAAATTTTCAAAGTTGAAAATTTTGACCAAAACTTTTTGCCAACGTGTTGTACTCGTCGTGTAGATTCCAACGATACCAAACTTGCCGAGTTTCGTTCAGTATTGAGCTGGCACGGTGCTCGAACGGGTCTCAAAGGGCCGCGCAGCGCCTTTTACACCCATATTATAGGGGGTCGCTCTCGCGCCCCCCTATAATATATATATATATATATATATAGACAGACAGGCATACATACAAATTAATACAACTGTATGCTATAGATGCACGCATAGACGTATATATATACGTATATATATACGTTATATAAGCAACAGCCACAAATTTGAAAATCAAGAAGTGAAGGAGTTTGTTAGTGTTAACAATCTTGTTTTCCACCTTACCTAACCTCAACCCTTCAATCATCAGAAGAAGACAGTTGAAACTTAGGTACATATATACGTATGATGATGTATATGTACGTTCGTACGTAAATACAATACAACAATGCATTGACTGACTTACGAACATAATATACAAACTCAAATTGAGCTGGTTCTGGCATCATACAATTTACAGAGGGCACACTTTGCATCAAGCAGCACCCAGAAAAGCACATTTTGGTAGCACTTTCAAAAATGTTGAAAAATAAGTAGCATATATATAATTAAGATTTGAGGGACTAATTTATAATTGTTTTCTTAGCGCTGTACGTGCACTTATCCATATTACCGCTCTTTCCATTAACTCAGAAATTAAGCTGAAACTTTGATCAGTGAGTGTATGAGACTCATAGGCGGTAGTATATATACGTACAAGCTTAGTCTTAGTATACGTACGTAAGTATACAAGGTTGGTCATACGTATAAATATTGGACACTCCTTCCATACGTGAATATGATCCTAGCAGCTCAAAACAATAGCAGAAACTATTCTGCCGACAATTATACCAAAAACATAGCTACTAAGCAGGAAACTCATCAGTGTGAGAACTGTAGAACAAAAATATATAAAACTTATATAGCGTTTTCTACTCTACACGTCCTATGTAAATCTTACATTATATAATAGAAATGTTGCAGACGGGCTAACTTTGCTAGCGGGAGGTCCATAAAGTCCTCCGCCAAAAAGTGGGTGCTCCTCTTGCTACCAAATTTTGCCCTGAAAATATCGCTAAGAAGGCCAAATTTTCAAAACTTCTCAAAATTTTCAACTCTTCAAACAAAGACTGTTACGCAATTTTTGCCTTTTTAACACTAAATCTGCTTTTGCTTATTTTAGCACTGAAAGGTATATAACTTTTTTCAGCGAACGTATACTACAGAAATAGCGCACATTCAGAATAAACAGATCGTGCTGAGCAAGCGTCCGTCCCTTAAAACCATTTCGCGCAAGTCGTCCCACTGTGACGCACACAAGTCGTACGTACCATTGATAGAAAGAGCAAAGCTGGATAGAGCAAATCCACTGGATAGACATCATAACCATGATCATAGTACCATACAAAGTGGAAAAAGATGCACAGCGCCACCAGGGAAAGCAGGATTCCCACTACCTGAAACAAATGAACGAAACATTTTACAAATTTTGACGAATATGCATGTGTACATTTACAAAATGTGTATCCTACACGAGTAGGGTCACGCTTGACGAAATCGTGAAGTTAACAACAGGTATATATATATATATATACTTTAGTGCAAATTTATGAAAAAGTGTAACCCCCGACCCGACCACCCGATGGCAGGCCTGCACCCAGGATTTTGAAAAGGGGGGCCCAAGGTAAAACGCAACGGGGGGTCTGGGGGGGGGGTGGAGCCCCCCAGAAGTTGAAGAATTTTTGCAATTTTGCCCAAAAATAGAACATTGGACATTTATCTTTTGCAAAAAGGGAATTATCGCGCCGAAGGCGAAAATTTTTTTAAAAATAGCTGTTTTTGCCATAAAAATAGCAAAAATTTTATTTTTGGCATCCCAAAGGGGGTCTAGACCCTTTGAACCCCCCCCCCCTGGGTGCGGCCTTGCCCGATGGTTCTAACAAATCTTAAACACAAATAATGTATTTATAGCATAGCAAAGCAAAATGCACGAAGCTTGTTATCAAGTTATGTATGTACAATATAGCTCAAAGCACATTTAATTTTTTAGCTAATTTGAGGCGTTTTCTCCATAGCCATCAAAGATTGACAGAAAATCTTTAAAATCTTGTTTAGACTCAATATTACGTAGCTGTCTTCGCGAAGATCGCTGGATTTTGCGAAACTTGCCAAGCTACATACATATGTACATACGTATGTAGCGAAGCTAGCGAAGATATTTTTAACTTGGCTAAAATCTCCGCCAACTTCGGAAATAAAATAGTTTGCTAATGCGAACTTCGTGAAGGCAGCAAATCTTGAGTCTACATTAGAGTTCAAACACTTTATTTGAGCTTTCGGTGGACGTACATAGAAAATACCGATCAAATTAGCTAGAAAAGATTTAGCGAACTTTAGTAAATTTTTCGCGAACTTCTCCAAATTTAGCGAAATGTCGCTAGCTTCGCGAAGTTCAAGTATACTTATACCCAAATTCGCAAAGGTTACGGCCTTCGCAAAACTATATATAGACAAAAGTGCATATATATACGTAATGTATATTTATGCAGCACTAACCAATTTCGCTGCTACAAGCCAGGTCCACTGCAGTCTGACTTGTTGACTGCGCCAGAGAAAGTAGATCAGTATCGGAGAAAATACGACCAAAAACAGAAAAGGGAACCAGATCAGAGCTGTGTGTTGAAAACATTTGGTTAAATCTGGCACAGTTGTGTTTACGGTCAATGTATAATCCTAAATTAACGTAACACAGCAACAGTAATAATATGGTATATATATATATATATATACAAGTAACAAAAATGCTCCGCACAAAAGACGATAATATGTGTGTGTTGGCTGTGTCGTATATATATATATCCTTTAAATAAATAATAAATAAATATAAATACTTATATATATCTTTTAAATTCCGGTTGAAGAAGTAAAGACAAAAGTTTCATACGCACGTGACGTTATTTGGCACAGCAACTATTGGTGGATGGTTCCATGTCAAAAGTTGCTCAGCTCACTTGGGCTTTCATTTGATACCAAATTTGACAACTTCTGAAAAATTTTATTTTTGACCTAAAATCGCCTAAGTCCCCACCCCACCCCACCACAGCACTCTAGCCACTTTGAGCATGCAATTCTATGACAAAAGTTGCTCAGCTCACTTAGGACTTTCATTTGGTTTGACTCATTTGGTTGACTTCAACTTGGTTTGACTTCATTTGGTTCAATTTGACCACTTCTGAAAAATTTCATTTTTGACCGAAAATCGCCTAAGTCCCCACCCCACCCCACCACAGCACTCTACAGCCACTTTGGGTACGCAGTTCTATGACAAAAGTTGCTCAGCTCACTTAGGGCTTTCATTTGATACCAAGTTTGACCACTTTTGAAAAATTTTATTTTTCACCTATAATCGCCTAAGTCCCCACCCCACCCCACCACAGCACTCTACAGCCACTTTGGGTACGCAGTTCTATGACAAAAGTTGCTCACCTCACTTAGGGCTTTCATTTGATACCAAGTTTGACCACTTTTAAGAAACTTTATTTTCGACCATTTGACCCTCCCACCCGACTGACCCTTCAAACGGCAAAGTAGAACCAGCCCAGCAATATAGGTACGTCAGATGGCAAAACGAATACCGGGAATGAGCTGGGCACACCAGAAAACCCCTATAGGCAAAGATTTGAGATTCCAGGTAGAGCGTACTATGGACCTCCAGGAAGTGGTTTCCGACTTGACCCTCCAGACGGCAAACTGGAACCAGCCCAGCAAATTAGGTACGTCGGACCGGACGGCAAAACGGATACCCGGAATGAGCCGGGCGCACCAGAAAACCCCTATAGAGAAAGTTTTGAGAGGCCAGGTAAAGCCTACTATGTACCTCTAGGAAACGGTTTCCGACTTGACCCTCCCGACGGCAAAGTAGAACCAGCCCAGCAAAATAGGTACGTCGTACGGCAAAATGGATACCGGGAATGGGCTGGGCACACCAGAAAACCCCTATAGACAAAGTTTTGAGAGGCCAGGTTAAGCCTACTATGGAAGCGGTTTCCGACTTGACCCTCCCGACGGCAAAGTGGAACCAGCCCAGCAAAATGGGTGGGTCTGACGGTAAAACTGACTGCGGGAATCGATTCTCCGTGCCAGAAAACCATTGTATGGAAGATTTGAGCTTTCAAAGTTGAATAGTTAGCGAGAAATTTCGATTTTTCATTTTTCGAATTTTCGCCATTTTTGACGGGCCACTGTGGTCGCTAGGGAAGAGATAGAGACACGCAACCTGGACCGTTAGTTAGTTCAATATATGTAATTTCTGAATATAAAAAGAAATCAGCTCCAGCTCGCAATGTTCGACCTGAGCGACGACCACAAAAATGGTCACTTTTCGCTATGAGCCGACTTTGCGGCGCCACTGCGGCGCTTTGACGCAGCTGCGGCGCAAAAAAAGTTGTGATTCTTAAATTCTTTAGAGGGTACTACTAGACCCCATAGCCCTTTAGGTTGGCCCACCGCTGCAGATCACGTGAAAGCGGCGAACATTATGTACAATACAACCATCAAATAGGAGAAACCGGAAAAAAACATCGCCGCCATAACCGGTCCGGGGCGCAACTTTTTAACGGTAAGTGATACGGGGCTGAAACTTCACAGACATACTAAACTCGATGTGCTCTACAATTTGCGCATGAAATCTGCGCAGGATTTTGCGCAGCTTCTGCGCAGCTTATTTTACACTGTCTCCAGCCACTTTTCACACATATTATAGGGGTCGCTGCCGCGACCCCTATGATATGTGTGTGTGTGTGTGTGTGTGTGTGTGTGTGTGTGTGTGTGTGTGTGTGTGTGTGTGTGTGTGTGTGTGTGTGTGTGGTGTGTGTATAATTACTATGTAATGGAGTATTAACCACCAAAGCTCGAGATCCTCTCCCTCTCTACAAATAGAATAAATTCAGTAAATCGATAAATAGAGTTGAGTAAATCGATGTACCGACCTTGTTGAAATTCTTCGGATATCCCAGCCCGGAGGTATATAACCCTCCCGAGGCAAATCAGATCAACCCTGGCCCAACTACGCTGCAATGTACACTCTAGAATTTTTGGTCAGTCAGTACAGACACCGAATCGGCATCTCTGACTCCCCCCAATGCCCCCTATGCGGGCACGAATCGGAAGATCTGCAGCATCTGTTCATACATTGCCCAGCGCACGCAATCCCCCGGCCAGGCATCTGGGAACCAACCCTCCGTTGGCGGTCCTTACGGAGGCCCCTCTTGCAGTGGTGGATTTCCTGCGGGGAATAGGGCGCCTCTGAGGTGGTCTATATCATATTGGTCTGCCAGATGATCCAGGAAATAATAACACCAACAACAACAAATTCTTCGGAGTAAATCTTTCTTTTTTTCTTCTTCTTTAATTAATACTCCCGGTATATAGCTGTACAGTCAAATATTCCCAAATATTTTTTGGCTACGGCACCTAATTTTATTTGAAAACCTACACTACAAAAGAAATGAAGTGAAACTAGGTGAATAAAATCAAACTTGACATCCGGCTCCATAACGTTTAGATGCCTCTACAAGTTAGTAAATTTCTGACTTCACTCCTAAAGTTTTTCTCTGCTACGTGAAAATCTAAAAAGCTAGCAAGTGTACAGAGAGCGGCGCCAGTGATATATATATATAGAAGTTACGTGCTCTTCTCTCATTCTCTGCTCCGTGATGTACGTAGTGCTTGCACGCCTGACTGCAGTCCGGGAGGTCTCTGTGGTTTGATTCCCGGCGGACCCATATCTTTACACAAGCAGCACAGCTCATAAGAAATTTTACTACTGCCCAAAACTATGCATGCAATATAATATATATATATATATATAAGCATACAGCAAGTTTACTTACCCAAAAGGGTTCGCCACAGAATGAGTCCAAGCTTGAATTGAACATTGAATCATAGACTGTAGAAGCCTCTACATGGATTTAATTCCTGAAAATGAATATCTAACATCGATAATACATGCAAATAAAACACAAAAGTTTAATTTAAAATTTTAAGAAAAATTTTCGTCTGTTTGTTGTTGTTTTAACGTTTTAGGTTTACACGTTTTAACGCTTGTTTTTAACGTTTTAGCAGTGGCGGATCCAGGGGGGGGGCCGGGACCACCCTTTTGCGATTTGGGCCCCCCTTCTTTGACACTTCGGACCTCCCCTCAGAAAAATTTTTCAGCTGTTTATATGCATATTTTGAGTGAAAATCGAGCAGAATTATATTAAATTTCAAACTTTTTGAAAATTTCGCCTGCGGCGAACTTAGATTTCACTTCTGAAATATATATATACAAGTAACAAAAATGCTCCGCACAAAAGAGGATAATATGTGTGTGTTGGCTGTATCGTATATATATCCTTTAAATTCCGGTTGAAGAAGTAAAGACAAAAGTTTCATGGGCACGTGACGTTATTTGGCACAGCAAATATTGGTGGATGGTTCTATGACAAAAGTTGCTCAGCTCGCTTAGGGCTTTCATTTGGTACCAAATTTGACCACTTTTGAAAACTTTCATTTTTGACCGAAAATCGCCTAAGTCCCCACCCCACCCCACCACAGCACCCTACAGCCACTTTGAGCATGCAGTTCTATGACAAAAGTTGCTCAGCTCGCTTAGGGCTTTCATTTGGTACCAACTTTGACCACTTTTGAAAACTTTCATTTTTGACAGAAAATCGCCTAAGTCCCCACCCCACCCCACCACAGCACTCTACAGCCACTTTGAGCAAGCAGTTCTATGACAAAAGTTGCTCAGCTCGCTTAGGGCTTTCATTTGGTACCAAATTTGACCACTTTTGAAAACTTTCATTTTTGACCGAAAATCGCCTAAGTCCCCACCCCTCCCCCACAGCTCTCTACAGCCTCTTTGAGCATGCAGTTCTATGACAAAAGTTGCTCAGCTCGCTTAGGGCTTTCATTTGGTACCAAATTTGACCACTTTTGAAAACTTTCATTTTTGACCGAAAATCGCCTAAGTCCCCACCCCACCCCACCACAGCACCCTACAGCCACTTTGAGCATGCAGTTCTATGACAAAAGTTGCTCAGCTCGCTTAGGGCTTTCATTTGGTACCAACTTTGACCACTTTTGAAAACTTTCATTTTTGACCGAAAATCGCCTAAGTCCCCACCCCACCCCACCACAGCACTCTACAGCCACTTTGAGCATGCAGTTCTATGACAAAAGTTGCTCAGCTCGCGTACGGCTTTCATTTGGTACCAACTTTGACCACTTTTGAAAACTTTCATTTTTGACCGAAAATCGCCTAAGTCCCCACCCCACCCCACCACAGCACTCTACAGACACTTTGAGCAAGCAGTTCTATGACAAAAGTTGCTCAGCTCGCTTAGGGCTTTCATTTGGTACCAACTTTGACCACTTTTGAAAACTTTCATTTTTGACCGAAAATCGCCTAAGTCCCCACCCCCCCCATTGAATAAAAATCTTGGTTACGTCCAAATTTGACCACTTTTGCTTTCATTTTTGACCGAAAATCGCCCCCCTAAGTCCCCACCCCACCCCACCACAGCACTCTACAGCCACTTTGAGCATGCAGTTCTATGACAAAAGTTGCTCAGCTCGCTTAGGGCTTTCATTTGGTACCAAATTTGACCACTTTTGAAAACTTTCATTTTTGACCGAAAATCGCCTAAGTCCCCACCCCACCCCACCACAGCACTCTACAGCCACTTTGAGCATGCAGTTCTATGACAAAAGTTGCTCAGCTCGCTTAGGGCTTTCATTTGGTACCAAATTTGACCACTTTTGAAAAATTTTATTTTCGACCACTTGACCCGCCACCCGACTGACCCTTCAAACGGCAAAGTGGAACCAGCCCAGCAAAATAGGTACGTCGGACGGCAAAACGGATACCGGGAATGAGCTGGGCACACCAGAAAACCCCTATAGACAAAGTTTTGAGAGGCCAGGTAGAGCCTACTATGGACCTCCAGGAAGCGGTTTCCGACATGACCCTCCAGACGGCAAAGTGGAACCAGCACAGCAAGATGGATGAGTCCTACGGCAAAAAGGACACCGGGAATGAGCTGGGCGCACCAGAAAACCCCTATAGACAAAGTTTTGAGAGGCCAGGTAAAGCCTACTATGGACCTCCAGGAAGCGGTTTCCGACTTGACCCTCCCGACGGCAAAGTGGAACCAGCCCAGCAAGATGGGTGGGTCTGACGGTAAAACTGACTGCGGGAATCGATTCTCCGTGCCAGAAAACCATTGTATGGAAGATTTGAGCGTTCAAAGTTAAATAGATAGCGAGAAATTTCGATTTTTCATTTTCGAATTTTCGCCATCTTTGACGGGCCACTGTGGTCGCTAGGGAAGTGATAGAGAAACGCAACCTGGACCGTTAGTTAGTTCAATATATGTAATTTCTGAATATAAAAAGAAATCAGCTCCAGCTCGTAACGTTCGACCTGAGCGACGACCACAAAAATGGTCACTTTTCGCTATGAGCCGACTTTGCGGCGCCACTGCGGCGCTGTGGCGCAGCTGCGGCGCAAAAAAAGTTGTGATTCTTAAATTCTTTAGAGGGTACTACTAGACCCCATAGCCCTTTAGGTTGGCCCACCGCTGCAGATCACGTGAAAGCGGCGAACATTATGTACAATACAACCATCAAATAGGAGAAACCGGAAAAAAAAAACATCGCCGCCATAACCGGTCCGGGGCGCAACTTTTTAACGGTAAGTGATACGGGGCTGAAACTTCACAGACATACTAAACTCGATGTGCTCTACAATTTGCGCATGAAATCTGCGCAGGATCTGCGCAGGATTTTGCGCAGCTTCTGCGCAGCTTATTTTACACTGTCTCCAGCCACTTTTCACACATATTATAGGGGTCGCTGCCGCGGCCTATGATATCTTGTAATAGAACCAACTTGCAGAAATGAGCCCAGTTCTCGGAATTCACGAAAAATTTCCAAGCTAGAGTGAAATCCGAATTTGTAAATTCCCGGATTTAGGTGCATTTTCAGACATTGGTTCTATTACAAGATTTGTTCAGCTCATCAAGAGCTCTCGAATGATACCCATATTGTGGGTATTGGAGAAAATTTTTAAAATCCGGAAAATCCGGTTTTCGCGAATTCCGGGAATTGAGTGCATTTTCAGGAGTTTGTTCTAGTACAAAAGTTGTTCAGCTCGATAAGAGCTTTCGAATGATACCCATCTTGAGGGTATTGGAGGAAATTTTTAAAATCCGGTAATTTAGAATACCCGGAATTCCGAAAATTGGGTGCATTTTCGTGAAAAGCTTCTAAGAGCAAAAATGTGTAGCGGGACCAGCTCTATTCGACTGTGTGAACCAAATTTTGATTGCGATAAAAATTTGGCGAAAAACTAAAAATTTTAAATTTTCCGTGAATGAAATCCGGAATTTCGGAATTTTTCGGATTTTCGAAATCTCGGGTTCCTGAGGATTCGAAAAATATATACATTGTATAGGCTACCTTCAAATGATAACTCAGGACAGCCGCTCACATTTCGGTTCCAAGAATTTTTGGTCAGACTTTAGTATCAAAATTGACTTTAATTATTGTATCAAGAGAACACGTAATTCAGGACAATTATGCATACGTATATGCGAATTTGAAAAGTGCAAAAGAGATAACTCAACTTAGTATCCTCGCGTCAATATGAGCCCAAGAGAAACGTATCGGCTCATATTAGCCAGTTACTTCTTGTCCTTTACCGATTTAGATGCTGGCTCATATTAGACGTTTTAAATCTTGTCCTTGACACATTTAAATGTTGACCCTCATAGCTCATATTGCATTTTACATGCGACTGCAAGGAGCATTTTTCCTACTTGTCCTTCTTCCAATTTTTTGGGAGCGCCGCCTTATTGATGCTCCGAAACTTGGAAAACCGTTGCTTTAGGTGGTGAACCACTAACTCGCATGTCCAATTAACACTTGTATGCAAAATTTCATCCTTTTCAACTTTTGTCTGCAGTAGTTTGAACTAGGAACTCGTTCAACTTCGAACCAGATGAACCCAGATCTTGCCATAGCCAGTAAGTCGGATTGCCGAAATAACGCTGCCAGTGAATTCCTCATGTCCAGTTGTACCTTGGTATCCCAAATAACATCGTTCTTCCAGTCATCTCCACACGCGTTAAATCAGGAATTGGTTCCAACTTTGTACCAGTTGAACCTGATCTCGCTAGCCATGGGCCGAATCCCAAAAATAACACCCCCTGTAGATTCCTCATGCCCAATAACCTTTTTGTATGCCAAATATCAGCCTTCCAGCTCACTGGCGGATCCAGGATTTGGTGACGGGGGCGGTAAAATTTTTTCAGCGCGGGGGTCTGAGGGTGGAGCCCCCCAGAAGTTGTGGAGGAATTTTTATTTTTGCAATAAAAGCGGTCTTCGGGTCTTTAATTCTTTTCATACAGAAGAACTGAGAAAATTTTTTAAAATTCTTGACATTTTTAGGCAAAAATGGTAATTTTCTCCGAAAAATCGGACGCATTTTACGCGTTTTTTTCTTCATAAATGCAATAAATATGCGGTTAAAAAAGAATAAAATTCGCGCCGAAGGCGCTGAAATTTTTTGGTTTTTTGCCCTTTTTCCCTTCTCTCCTTAATTTTTCTACCTTCGAATCGCGACGAGGGGGCGGCCGCCCCCCCCCCCCGCCCTTTCCCCTGGATCCGCCCCTGTTCCTGCTTATCTCCAGTAGCTTGAACCAGGAACTGGTCCAACCTTGAACCAGTTGAACCAGATCTGGCAAGCCATGGGTCGGATCCCCAAAAACAACACCACCAGCAGATTCCCCATGCCCACTAACCTTCGTATGCCAAATAAATATCAGCCTTCCAGCTATCTCCAGTAGCTTGAACCAGGAACTGGTTCAACTTTGAACCAGATCTGGCTCAGCCATGGGTCGTGGATCCCCTAAAATAACACCACCAGTGAATTCCCCATGCCCAACAACCTTTGTATGCCAGATATCAGCCTTCCAGCTATCTCCCAGTAGCTTGAACCAGGAACTGGTTCAACTTTGAACCAGATGAACCAGGTCTGGCCAGCCTTGGGTCGGATCCCCAAAATAACACCACCAGTGAATTCCCCATGCCCAACAACCTTTGTATCAGGGTTTTTTTTTTGGTTGCGGACAAGTGTGTATTTTTTGTGCATTTTTAAAAAATAGTGTGCATTTTGGAAAAATGTGTGCATTTTAAAAAATTGCTTATTTTGAACTATAACGCACATTTTTGGCCGTAATTTTGTGTTCTACGCATTCTTGACTTCAACTGGAATCCCACGCTTTAGTTGATGTTTTGATGACTATTTTAATCTTAACTGGTTAGCACACGTATACTGATATTTAGGCAAATGAAGAACTATACAAACCTTGTATATAGTGTCGGGTTTTGACATCTGCAATGCTGTGAACCTATTAAGCGCAAAATTGTGAATAACATAAAATCAACATAGGATTGTCAATTTGCTGCCAAATTTACTTATACAATTCAAAAAATTTCTTCAAAGTAACGATAAAATCCGAGCTGAAATTACGTGACAATTGTAATTCAGCCCTGTTCTGCAGGTAGCCATTTAATATATACATCTAACATATATATACATAATGCAGAAATTAGATTGAAAGTCGACGCCGGGGAGTCTGGGGGCGGAGTTCCCCAGAAGTTGGGAGTTTTTTTGGAATTTTGAACACGAAAGAAATTTTTATGAACAACTTCTTACCATTTTAACAGATTAACAAACGGCAATAAGAGAGCTAGCATTGCACACGTCGACGGGGTTGGGAGTCTCGGTCTCGGTCTCGGTCTCGCCCAAAGCCGAGACTTGGCCAGTCTCGGTCTCGGTCTCGGTCTCGGTCTCGCTCATCCAAAAGTCTCGGTCTCCGGACCGAGACTGGAAATTTTTAAAAACATCTAATTTTGGCGAAAATTTTTAAATCAAGGTTATGAAAATTAACTAACGAGGTGCGGAAACCATATATTTGTATTAAAGCCCCTAATACTAGATCTAAGCCTCAAAAAATGGTTGAAACTAATTTTAAGCTAAAAATTGCTAGTCTCGGTCTCGGTCTCGGTCTCGCCCAAAAGCCGGACTTGGCCAGTCTCGGTCTCGGTCTCGGTCTCGGTACCATGGTCTCGGTCTCGTTCTCGGTCTCGGTCTCGGTAAAATCTCGGTCTCGCCCAACCCTGCGTCGAACCGTTGTAGAGGAAGAAAATGTAAAGAAATGCTTTAAGAAAAATTGGCTTAATCCAGCGTTTTATTTTTGACGATGAAGGAACGCACACTAGTATAAATATATACTTACTCACTAAAGCAAAAATATTTCAATAATTAGTGGCTTTAGTGAGGAAGAATAAAACAAAGAAAGGTTGTAGCGACGTTGCCATGACCGAAAAATAGCACGTAAGAAAAAGCGGGGGTCTGAGGCGGCAGCCCCTCAAAAGCTAGAGCTTTTTTTAAAAATTTAAAGCACTTTGGAAATTTTTTTAGAGCATTTTGTGGTTAGCGGAAGCAAAATTTGACTGTGCATTTATGTGTGCATTTTTAAATTCGAGTGTGCATTTGGAAAAAGTGTGCATATGCACAGTAAAATGCACAAAAAAAACCCTGCTTTGTATGCTAAATATCAGCCTTCCAGCTATCTCCAGTAGCTTGAACCAGGAACTGGTTCAACTTTGAACCAGATGAACCAGATCTGGCCAGCCTTGGGTCGGATCCCCAAAATAACACCACCAGTGAATTCCCCATGCCCAACAACCTTTGTATGCCAAATATATATCAGCCTTCCAGCTATCTCCAGTAGCTTGAACCAGGAACTGGTTCAACTTTGAACCAGATGAACCAGATCTGGCCAGCCTTGGGTCGGATCCCCAAAATAACACCACCAGTGAATTCCCCATGCCCAACAGCCTTTGTGAGCTGAGCAACTTTTGACATGGAACCATCCACCAATATTTGCTGTGCCAAATAACGTCACGGGCCCATGAAACTTTTGTCTTTACTTCTTCAACCGGAATTTAAAGGATATATATACCTATTTATATTTATTATATATTTAAAGGATATTTAAAGGATACATATACGATACAGCCAACACACACATATTATCCTCTTTTGTGCGGAGCATTTTTGTTACTTGTATATATGTTATATATATACGTATCATGAGGGTGCGCGGAGCGCCCCTCATAATATGAGCTATAAAGGCACTTTGCGGATTTGGGAAACTGTTAATTAGCCATAACTAATTAACGGTAGGGAGTTGAGAGCTAAAGTTTACATTTTTGAAATCTCCAGGCCAAGAGCTTTGGAACCAAACTTGCCCGGAAAAAATGAACTTTGAAAAAATCGACTTTTTGATACAAGTTTACCAACAAGTTTACAAGTTACGAGGTCCCAACACAGAAAATTGTCAAAAAGTCGTCTAAAATAGCGTTTTTCGGCCTTGGGATGGTACCCATATATAGTAAATCGGGGTCGCTGAACACGATGAGCATACTGCCGACGCCGTATCTCGCCTGGTTCATCTGGTTCAGCTGGTTCAACAGTGAACAGCCCCAAGTTCAAGCTGTCAACAAAGAAAATGGTCTGTAAACCATATAAAACAGCGTTTTTCGGCCTTGGGATGGTACCAATATATAGTAAATCGGGGTCGCTGAACACGATGAGCATACTGTCGACGCCGTATCTCGCCTGGTTCATCTGGTTAAACTGGTTCAACGTTGAACCAGTTCCTGGTTCAAGCTACAGGAGATAGCTGGAAGGTTGATCTTTTGCACACAAAGGTTATTGGGCATGGGGAATTCACTGGTGGTGTTATTTTGGGGATCCGACCCAAGGCTGGCCAGATCTGGTTCATCTGGTTCAAAGTTGAACCAGTTCCTGGTTCAAGCTACTGGAGATAGCTGGAAGGCTGATATTTGGCATACAAAGGTTGTTGGGCATGGGGAATTCACTGGTGGTGTTATTTTGGGGATCCGACCCAAGGCTGGCCAGATCTGGTTCATCTGGTTCAAAGTTGAACCAGTTCCTGGTTCAAGCTACTGGAGATAGCTGGAAGGCTGATATTTGGCATACAAAGGTTGTTGGGCATGGGGAATTCACTGGTGGTGTTATTTTGGGCATCCGACCCATGGCTGGCCAGATCTGGTTCATCTGGTTCAAACTTGAACCAGTTCCTGGTTCAAGCTACAGGAGATAGCTGGAAGGTTGATCTTTTGCACACAAAGCTTGTTGGGCATGGGGAATTCACTGGTGGTGTTATTTTGGGGATCCGACCCAAGGCTGGCCAGATCTGGTTCATCTGGTTCAAAGTTGAACCAGTTCCTGGTTCAAGCTACTGGAGATAGCTGGAAGGCTGATATTTGGCATACAAAGGTTGTTGGGCATGGGGAATTCACTGGTGGTATTATTTTGGGGATCCGACCCAAGGCTGGCCAGATCTGGTTCATCTGGTTCAAAGTTGAACCAGTTCCTGGTTCAAGCTACTGGAGATAGCTGGAAGGCTGATATTTGGCATACAAAGGTTGTTGGGCATGGGGAATTCACTGGTGGTGTTATTTTGGGGATCCGACCCAAGGCTGGCCAGACCTGGTTCATCTGGTTCAAAGTTGAACCAGTTCCTGGTTCAAGCTACTGGAGATAGCTGGAAGGCTGATATCTGGCATACAAAGGTTGTTGGGCATGGGGAATTCACTGGTGGTGTTATTTTGGGGATCCGACCCAAGGCTGGCCAGATCTGGTTCATCTGGTTCAAAGTTGAACCAGTTCCTGGTTCAAGCTACTGGAGATAGCTGGAAGGCTGATATTTGGCATACAAAGGTTGTTGGGCATGGGGAATTCACTGGTGGTGTTATTTTGGGGATCCGACCCAAGGCTGGCCAGATCTGGTTCATCTGGTTCAAAGTTGAACCAGTTCCTGGTTCAAGCTACTGGAGATAGCTGGAAGGCTGATATTTGGCATACAAAGGTTGTTGGGCATGGGGAATTCACTGGTGGTGTTATTTTGGGCATCCGACCCATGGCTGGCCAGATCTGGTTCATCTGGTTCAAAGTTGAACCAGTTCCTGGTTCAAGCTACAGGAGATAGCTGGAAGGTTGATCTTTCGCACACAAAGGCTGTTGGGCATGGGGAATTCACTGGTGGTGTTATTTTGGGGATCCGACCCAAGGCTGGCCAGATCTGGTTCATCTGGTTCAAAGTTGAACCAGTTCCTGGTTCAAGCTACTGGAGATAGCTGGAAGGCTGATATATATTTGGCATACAAAGGTTGTTGGGCATGGGGAATTCACTGGTGGTGTTATTTTGGGGATCCGACCCAAGGCTGGCCAGATCTGGTTCATCTGGTTCAAAGTTGAACCAGTTCCTGGTTCAAGCTACTGGAGATAGCTGGAAGGCTGATATTTAGCATACAAAGCAGGGTTTTTTTTGTGCATTTTACTGTGCATATGCACACTTTTTTCCAAAATGCACACTCGAATTTAAAAATGCACACATAAATGCACAGTCAAATTTTGCTTCCGCTAACCACAAAATGCTCTAAAAAATTTCCAAAGTGCTTTAAATTTTTAAAAAAGCTCTAGCTTTTAGCTGGGGGCTGCCGCCCCCAGACCCCCGCTTTTTCTTACGTGCTATTTTTCGGTCATGGCAACGTCGCTACAACCTTTCTTTGTTTTATTCTTCCTCACTAAAGCCACTAATTATTGAAATATTTTTGCTTTAGATTGTAAGTATATATTTATACTAGTGTGCGTTCCTTCATCGTCAAAAATAAAACGCTGGATTAAGCCAATTTTTCTTAAAGCATTTCTTTACATTTTCTTCCTCTACAACGGTTCGACGTGCAGGGTTGGGCGAGACCGAGATTTTACCGAGACCGAGACCGAGAACGAGACCGAGACCATGGTACCGAGACCGAGACCGAGACCGAGACTGGCCAAGTCTCGGCTTTTGGGCGAGACCGAGACCGAGACCGAGACTAGCAATTTTTAGCTTAAAATTAGTTTCAACCATTTTTTGAGGCTTAGATCTAGTATTAGGGGCTTTAACACATAAATATATGGTTTCCGCACCTCGTTAGTTAATTTTCATAACCTTGATTTAAAATTTTCGCCAAAATTAGATGTTTTTAAAAAATTTCCAGTCTCGGTCCGAGACCGAGACTTTTGGATGAGCGAGACCGAGACCGAGACCGAGACCGAGACTGGCCAAGTCTCGGCTTTTGGGCGAGACCGAGACCGAGACCGAGACTCCCAACCCTGTCGACGTGTGCAATGCTAGCTCTCTTATTGCCGTTTGTTAATCTGTTAAAATGGTAAGAAGTTGTTCATAAAAATTTCTTTCGTGTTCAAAATTCCAAAAAAACTCCCAACTTCTGGGGAACTCCGCCCCCAGACCTCCCCGGCGTCGACTTTCAATCTAATTTCTGCATTATGTATATATATGTTAGATGTATATATTAAATGGCTACCCGCAGAACAGGGCTGAATTACACCAATACGTAATTTCAGCTCGGATTTTATCGTTACTTTGAAGAAATTCTTGAATTGTATAAGTAAATTTGGCAGCAAATTGACAATCCTATGTTGATTTTATGTTATTCACAATTTTGCGCTTAATAGGTTCACAGCATTGCAGATGTCAAAACCCGACACCTATATACGTTAGTTTGTATAGTTCTTCATTTGCCTAAATATCAGTATACGTGTGCTAACCAGTTAAGATTTAAAATAGTCATCAAAACATCAACTAAAGCGTGGGATTCCAGTTGAAGTCAAAAATGCGTAGAACACAAAATTACGGCCAAAAATGTACGTTATAGTTCAAAATAAGCAATTTTTTAAAAATGCACACATTTTTTCCAAAATGCACACTATTTTTTAAAAATGCACAAAAAATGCACACTTGTCCGCAACCAAAAAAAAAACCCTGATACAAAGGTTGTTGGGCATGGGGAATTCACTGGTGGTGTTATTTTGGGGATCCGACCCAAGGCTGGCCAGACCTGGTTCATCTGGTTCAAAGTTGAACCAGTTCCTGGTTCAAGCTACTGGAGATAGCTGGAAGGCTGATATCTGGCATACAAAGGTTGTTGGGCATGGGGAATTCACTGGTGGTGTTATTTTGGGGATCCGACCCATGGCTGGCCAGATCTGGTTCAAAGTTGAACCAGTTCCTGGTTCAAGCTACTGGAGATAGCTGGAAGGCTGATATTTATTTGGCATACGAAGGTTATTGGGCATGGGGAATCTGCTGGTGGTGTTGTTTTGGGGATCCGACCCATGGCTTGCCAGATCTGGTTCAACTGGTTCAAGGTTGGACCAGTTCCTGGTTCAAGCTACTGGAGATAGCTGGAACAGGGGCGGATCCAGGGGGGGGGGGGGGGGGGGGCGGCCGCCCCCTTGTCGCGATTCGAAGGTAGAAAAAATTAAGGAGAGAGAAGGGAAAAAGGGCAAAAAACCAAAAAATTTCGCGCCTTCGGCGCGAATTTTATTCTTTTTAACCGCATATTTATTGCATTTATGAAGAAAAAGCTTGAAATGCGTCCGATTTTTCGGAGAAAATTACCATTTTTGCCTAAAAATGTCAAGAATTTTAAAAAATTTTCTCAGTTCTTCTGTATGAAAAGAATTAAAGATCCGAAGACCAATTTTATTGCAAAAACAAAAATTTTCTTCAACTTCGGGGGGGCCCCGCCCCCCAGACCCCCCGCTGAAAAAATTTTACCGCCCCCCGTCACGAAATCCTGGATCCGCCAGTGAGCTCGAAGGCAGATATTAGGCATACAAAGGTTATTGGGCATGAGGAATCTACAGGGGGTGTTATTTTGGGGATCCGGCCCATGGCTAGCCAGATCAGGTTCAACTGGTTCAAAGTTGAACCAGTTCCTGGTTCAAGCGACTGGAGATAGCTGGAAGGTTGATATTTGGCATACAAAGGTTATTGGACAAGAAGAATTCACTGGTTGTGTTATTTCGGCGATCCGACCTATGGCTGGCCAGATCTGGTTCATCTGGTTCGAAGTTGAACCAGTTCCTGGTTCAAGCTACTGGAGATAGTTGGAAGGATGAAATTTTGCATACAAATGTTATTGGACATGCGAATTGGTGATACCACCTAAAACAGCGTTTTTCGGAGTTTCGGAGCCTTAATAAGGCGGCGCTCCCAAAAATTGCAAGAAGGACAAGTAGGAAAAATGCTCCTTGCAGTCGCATGTAAAATGCAATATGAGCTATGAGGGTCAACATTTAAATGTGTCAAGGACAAGATTTAAAACGTCTAATATGAGCCAGCATCTAAATCGGTAAAGGACAAGATGTAACTGGCTAATATGAGCCGCTACGTTTCTCTTGGGCTCATATTGACGCGAGGATACTAAGTTGAGTTAACTCTTTTGCACTTTTCAAATTCGCATATACGTATGCATAATTGTCCTGACATACGTGTTCTCTTGATACAATAAGTAAAGTCAATCGTACGACACCGTGTATAAGCACACATCAAATTTTTACAGATCAGTTGTGTATTTTGTTGTATAAATGCTATGTACAGTGAGCCGATAGCGAAGACTATACCGGTTTACAGGAGCTTTATACATTTGTTTCTAAAGTCTGACCAAAAATTCTTGGAACCGAAATGTGAGCGGCTGTCCTGACTTATCATTTGAAGGTAGCCTATACAATGTATATATTTTTCGAATCCTCAGGAACCCGAGATTTCGAAAATCCGAAAAATTCCGAAATTCCGGATTTCATTCACGGAAAATTTAAAATTTTTAGTTTTTCGCCTAATTTTTATCGCAATCAAAATTTGGTTCACACAGTCGAATAGAGCTGGTCCCGCTACACATTTTTGCTCTTAGAAGCTGTTCACGAAAATGCACCCAATTTCCGGAATTCCGGGTTTTCTAAACTACCGGATTTTAAAAATTTCCTCCAATACCCTCAAGATGGGTATCATTCGAAAGCTCTTATCGAGCTGAACAACTTTTGTAATAGAACGAACTCGTGAAAATGCATTCAATTCCCGGAATTCGCGAAATCCGGATTTTCCGGATTTTAAAAATTTTCTCCAATACCCACAATATGGGTATCATTCGAGAGCTCTTGATGAGCTGAACAAATCTTGTAATAGAACCAATGTCTGAAAATGCACCTAAATTCCGGAATTCACAAATTCGGATTTCACTCTAGCTTGGAAATTTTTCGTGAATTCCGAGAACTGGGCTCATTTCTGCAAGTTGGTTCTATTACAAGATTTGTTCAGCTCATCAAGAGCTCTCGAATGATACCTATATTGTGGGTATTGGAGAAAATTTTTAAAATCCGGAAAATCCGGTTTTCTCGAATTCCGGGAATTGTGTGCATTTTCATGAGTTCGTTCTATTACAAAAGTTGTTCAGCCCGATAAGAGCTTTCGAATGATACCCATCTTGTGGGTATTGGAGGAAATTTTTAAAATCCGGTAGTTTAGAAAACCCGGAATTCCGGAAATTGGGTGCATTTTCGTGAAAAGCTTCTAAGAGCAAAATTGTGTAGCAGGACCGTCTCTAATCGACTGTGAGAACCAAATTTTGATTGCGATAAAAATTGGGCGAAAAACCAAAAATTTTAAATTTTCCGTGAATGAATTCCGGAATTTCGGATTTTTTCGAATTTTCGAAATCTGGGGTTCCTGAGGATTCGAAAAATATATACATTGTATAGGCTACCTTCAAATGATAACTCAGGACAGCCGCTCACATTTCGGTTCCAAGAATTTTTGGTCAGACTTTAGTATTTCAGTGTTTCAAAACTGGTATATGCCAAATATCATAGGGGTCGCGGCAGCGACCCCTATAATATGTGTGAAAAGTGGCTGGAGACAGTGTAAAATAAGCTGCGCAGAAGCTGCGCAAAATCCTGCGCAGATCCTGCGCAGATTTCATGCGCAAATTGTAGAGCACATCGAGTTTAGTATGTCTGTGAAGTTTCAGCCCCGTATCACTTACCGTTAAAAAGTTGCGCCCCGGACCGGTTATGGCGGCGATGTTTTTTTTTTTTTCCGGTTTCTCCTATTTGATGGTTGTATTGTACATAATGTTCGCCGCTTTCACGTGATCTGCAGCGGTGGGCCAACCTAAAGGGCTATGGGGTCTAGTAGTACCCTCTAAAGAATTTAAGAATCACAACTTTTTTTGCGCCGCAGCTGCGCCACAGCGCCGCAGTGGCGCCGCAAAGTCGGCTCATAGCGAAAAGTGACCATTTTTGTGGTCGTCGCTCAGGTCGAACGTTACGAGCTGGAGCTGATTTCTTTTTATATTCAGAAATTACATATATTGAACTAACTAACGGTCCAGGTTGCGTTTCTCTATCACTTCCCTAGCGACCACAGTGGCCCGTCAAAGATGGCGAAAATTCGAAAAATGAAAAATCGAAATTTCTCGCTATCTATTTAACTTAGAACGCTCAAATCGTCCATACAATGGTTTTCTGGCACGGAGAATCGATTCCCGCAGTCAGTTTTACCGTCAGACCCACCCATCTTGCTGGGCTGGTTCCTCTTTGCCGACAGAGGGGTCAAGTCGGAAACCGCTTCCTGGAGGTCCATAGTAGGCTTTACCTGGCCTCTCAAAACTTTGTCTATAGGGGTTTTCAGGTGTGCCCAGCTCATTCCCGGTATCCGTTATGCCGTCCGACGTGCATATATTGCTGGGCTGGTTCTACTTTGCCGTTTGAAGGGTCAGTCCGGTGGGATGGTCAAATGGCCGAAAATAAAGTTTTTCAAAAGTGGTCAAATTTGGTACCAAATGAAAGCCCTAAGCGAGCTGAGCAACTTTTGTCATAGAACTGCATGCTCAAAGTGGCTGTAGAGTGCTGTGGTGGGGTGGGGTGGGGACTTAAGCGATTTTCGGTCAAAAATGAAAGTTTTCAAAAGTGGTCAAATTTGGTACCAAATGAAAGCCCTAAGCGAGCTGAGCAACTTTTGTCATAGAACTGCATGCTCAAAGTGGCTGTAGAGTGCTGTGGTGGGGTGGGTGGGGACTTAAGCGATTTTCGGTCAAAAATGAAAGTTTTCAAAAGTGGTCAAATTTGGTACCAAATGAAAGACCTAAGCGAGCTGAGCAACTTTTGTCATAGAACTGCATGCTCAAAGTGGCTGTAGAGTGCTGTGGTGGGGTGGGGTGGGGACTTAGGCGATTTTCGGTCAAAAATGAAAGTTTTCAAAAGTGGTCAAATTTGGTACCAAATGAAAGCCCTAAGCGAGCTGAGCAACTTTTGTCATAGAACTGCATGCTCAAAGTGGCTGTAGAGTGCTGTGGTGGGGTGGGGTGGGGACTTAGGCGATTTTCGGTCAAAAATGAAGGTTTTCAAAAGTGGTCAAATTTGGTATCAAATGAAAGCCCTAAGTGAGCTGAGCAACTTTTGACATGGAACCATCCACCAATATTTGCTGTGCCAAATAACGTCACGTGCCCATGAAACTTTTGTCTTTACTTCTCTATTCAGGAGTCATCGCTAGGCATAGACTGGAGGGGCCACCGGGGCGACCCCTGCCTCCCTCAGGAATCTGTCTTTACTTCTTCAACCGGAATTTAAAGGATATATATACCTATTTATATTTATTATATATTTAAAGGATATTTAAAGGATATATATATACGATACAGCCAACACACACATATTATCCTCTTTTGTGCGGAGCATTTTTGTTACTTGTATATATATACCACCTAATTCAACTTTAAAGGGGAGAACTTTAGCTGTATAAAGTGTTCAGATACCTTAAATTCGGTGTTTGAGCTGGCAAAATTAGATTCAGGCAGGACATCTGTAACCAAACATTACATGAAGCTATTGATATTATATACGCAAAACGGTGAGGATTTGTTCAAAGACTTGGGAATAAAAGTAAAAAGTCTGTAGGCAAAATGGTATGATGTCGTGATGTTAAGCCATTGAAACCACGGCAGCGAGCGTCAATATGAGCCCAAGAGAAACGTAGCGGCTCATATTAGCCAGTTACATCTTGTCCTTTACCGATTTAGATGCTGGCTCATATTAGACGTTTTAAATCTTGTCCTTGACACATTTAAATGTTGACCCTCATAGCTCATATTGCATTTTACATGCGACTGCAAGGAGCATTTTTCCTACTTGTATATATAATATACGTAGACAAATTTGGTATCTTTAAAATCAGCACGACGAGTACATATACTACGAGTCGCAAAAAAGTTTTGGTCAAAATTTCCGACTTTCAAAATTTTCGCTTCCGGACAAGTTGGATCCGTTTGTTTTTTCCGTGTAAGTCACGATCGGAGAAGTGCAATTTTCTGACTTAATCATGAACGATCTGGGGTCCGTTGCATGAAAGTAATTAGCTGATTCGTGATTAGTGATTAGTTGATTAGTGTAGCAGTTTTTCTTTTAAAACGTTTGCTTCAGTAAGTTGTTTTTGGAGTTTTTGGTACCATATAGTAGCTATTGAAGTGGTTTACCAGAAAATAATAAAGTATTTAAGTTATCCTCACTGACTCAATCAGTGAAAAGAAAATGTTGAACTCAGTCGTAATTTGTTTACTTTTTATGCAGGCATCACACCAGTTTAAGTTGTAATTTATTAGACTTTTGATTTCATTAGAACGCTCAAAGAGCTTCAAGATGACAAATAAATTGTTGTCATAACTCATTCGTAGCACCGATTATGCTCGAAAAACTGCTAACTAATCAACTAATCATTTTTATGCAACGGGCCCCTGGGCATTTTCGGCAGGTGAAGTTTGGATATCACTATTTAAGTGCACATTTAAGGAACTAATCTGACTGACTGGTACAATTACAGAATCGACATAAACATGTTTTCTTTAACAATGTTTACATACTCGCACTAGGCTTATATATAGGGATGCGCCGATGCCTGGCCCTGGCCTCGGTCCCGACCGGGTCTAAAAATTAGCAAATTTTTGTGAATTTTTGACATTTTTTGCCCAAAATTTTGAAATTTCTAAAAGTCAAAAAGTGCTATAAATAGTTTTCCCATCGATTTGTATAAAAACAACGATACTAACGTTTATTTATCAGAAACTATGGAAAAATTTGAATTTTCAAGAAAATTTTTGAAAATTTTCGATTTAGACCTCCAATTTCCAGACCCCGTCCCCGGTAGTGGTGGCCCCGGTGCATCTCTACTTATATATTTACCGCAAATATAGTCAAATCAGGCACATTGTGCACAAGCGTCTTGCTTGTTGTCTCTGAAACTTTCTGTTTTGGTACCTAGGCTTCATTTTAACACTTTTAGCTTAGATATATAAAGTAGTATATATGCGCAGAAAACAGGCTAATTTTAATTTTACTGTATATAATATCCAACCGTTTTATCCCATTTTATGTTCCACTCATACATTAACATATGGTCGGGTCCTGGGGGGGCGTGTCCCCAAAAAATTTTTAAGGGGGCTTGTACCTCGAACAAAAATTTTCAGGTGGGCTTGTACCTCAAGAATAAATTTGTAAAATTTTTCGAAAAATGGACGCTAATTTTATTAAAATTTGCAAAACTTTGAAATTTTACTGTAAAAACTAATTTTTTCCGGCTATTTTTGGTTACCCCTTGGCCATTGTTTCGTTACCCCTTGTCCCCGATGGCGATAGGGCTTGTACCTTGTCCGGGTTGGGGGGGAGCTTGGACGCCCCCGCGTTAACCTATGGTCCCACTCCAATTTTGTTTCCTCCCCCCACCGGCTACTCCCCACCCTGGGAGCCATCCAGTTGGTCCCTCCTCTTTTTTGATTAAAAAGCCTCCAGTCTACTCTCAGGAGGGTGTCTGGACACCCCCCTTTTCGGGAAGTTTTTAAATTTTTCGCTATTTTTGGGCCAAATTTGGCCACTTTTTGCAAAAAATTTGGGGTTGGACACCCTCTTTTCGGGCTGGACACCCCCCCCCCTTTCAAAATCCAGGGATACGCCTCTGTCTACTCTCTATGTTATCATTTTTTGTTTTAGTTTATCTTTTTATTGGCTAGTATATATTGTGCGTATATATATATATGTATATTGTAGATTTGGATTTGATCAATAATTAGTTAGAATATAATTTATCTGTCTGTCAGTCAGCGTGATCTTGCCCTTCCAATCGATTAATTGGCCCACTTATTTTTTACGTGCTATATATACGTACGTATATAACTAACCTTTCTATATATATTTGCTACTATGATTGGTAACATTCCCTCTCTGAGGCGACAGATTAAAAATGTTGCGTACAACTACACGGACCCGCAGGTGAAAGTTCGAGAGGCGACGAGCAACGACCCCTGGGGCCCCTCCAGCACCCTCATGTCCGACATCGCGGACATGACCTACAATGCGATGGCGTTCACGGAAATCATGCAAATGATCTGGAAGCGACTGAATGACCACGGGAAGAACTGGCGCCATGTCTACAAGTCCCTGGTCCTCCTGGACTACATGGTCAAGACGGGCTCGGACAAGGTGGCCCACCAGTGCAAGGAGAACATCTATGCTATACAGACTTTGAAAGTAAGACGGCCTCTATGATACCTATATGAATGGCTAGAATGAAATATATATGTCTCACGAATAAGTGGAGTTGATCGCTAGGGGACGAAACCGAACTGTTCACTGTCAAAAATAAAATTTTTAATTTTCTACTAAAAATTTAAACCTGATTGTAAGCCCCTGATGAGTCCCACAATCAGGAATGGTCGGGCATAACAAAGCGATCCGTAAATGCTATTTCATCACCTTGCACTTTTGTGTAGTACGTATTAATTAAGCGGTATATAAATGTTTTAATTTTTTCTTTTATTTATATTTTGATAAGTTATCGGTAATTTTTGGTAAACAGAATTCCTAGCGATGAATCTGATACTTTGACGATACTTACGAAACTGTCGTCACCAAAGGTGGCTTGGCAGGTATAGACATTAAGGACATATATTGTAAATATTTTGTTTGTTTTTTCGAATTTGAAAGTAAGACGGCCTCTATGATACCTATATGAATGGCTAACGATGTGGAAACGAAACTAAAATTGAAGTTGAGTTTGCTGTAATGTTTGACAAATGCGAAAATACCAACAGTCAACAAGCTGTCCTTGTTTATTCTGTGACAGGGGAGGGGGTCCAAGGAGAAGCGCGAAATGAGTTTAAGCTCGGAAAGGAGCCTGTGTTTCCATAATGTTGCCCCATTTTCTCACAAAAAATGTTTGACTTGACGTCAAGAAAATGAGGTAAACACGGGCTAGCATGCGGATCCACGAATAAATGAAGTAGCATTTGCTCGAAGATGAATTTATCCTGATTTTTCAGCTTTGTTTGTTTGTTTATTTGTTTGTTTGTTCTGCTGTGTCTATTTTTAGGACTTTCAGCATATAGAGGACAATAAGGATCAGGGAATGAATGTTCGGGAGAAGGCGAAGCAGCTGGTGTCTCTTCTGAAGGACGACGAACGACTCAAGAATGAGCGGGCCCGGGCCCTCATGGCCAAGAAACGATTTGCCCAGAACGGGACCGGGATGTCCTCTGATGGATCGGTACGTACAAAACTAGGTATATGCGTATATATTTTTGGTTTTTTGATTGTTGGTCTTGTTTGGTACGTACAATTGTGATTTAAACGGAATGCTTGGTCTTTAGAAACTTCTGCTGCCTACACGTTTGCAGATGCTGAAGAGAGTGTTTATTGGGGTTTTTTGGGGGTTTCTTCTATAGTGAACGATTAATAAATAGCTTCATTCACAGCGGTGTAAAAAAAGATAAAGGTAATCCTGGAGAAGTCTCCTAGCTTGTCAAAGTCAAGGATGCCGGTGCTCATCCCTGAATAGACAGCCCTTAAGGGGGGGGCGCGACTAAAATGGGGTGCCCCGAATTTGTCCGATTGGTCTACTTTTTGGCGAAGATATAGAGCATGGGTGTGGTCAAATAATATCGGGTACTCAGATCTTAGCTGCCTTCCAGTCATGTGCAGCCGTAGCGTTTATGTGCCCGACCCCCACTTTTTCACGACTACCAACATAATTAATTAAACTTTTCTGCTGGCTGCAAAACACTACCTGCAAGGTTGCCATTCGCCAATGTGATTTGGCACATGTGCCCCTATCTGCAGAAAAATATTGGACGTCTCTATCTTATCTGCATCTAAGGGAATTACTCTTCGAAGTTGAAGTTTCTGCAAAAATTTAAACATTTTTGGCTAACGAAAGGAAAATTTGATTACTGGTGCGAGCTATACTGCTGTAATTTGGCATATAAGGAGGCCCTATAGGAGTACTAATTTGTGCCAAATGGCAAGAAATTCTGCCGCCTTAAAAAATTTTTATGTCAACTTTAATCTTCAAAAATTGCCGAAACCGCCATTTTCAGTCTGTCGGATCCTGTGTATAGGCTTTCTGCAGCCATAGAAGTCACAAACTTTCACTAATCAAGCTGAAATCTTTTGTGGGTGTGTTTTCGACCACGCTGAGTTCAAATATCGGAAAAGATTTTAATTTCAAAAAATTTGATTTTTTGGATTTCTGGGGTACCATTGCCCGAAAAGGCGATTTTGTCAATTTTTGAAGATTAAAGTTGAGATAAAAATTTTTTAAGGCGGCAGAATTTCTTGTCATTTGGCACAAATGAGTACTCCTATGGGGCCTCTGTATGGGGCCTATGCCAAATTACAGCCTTATAGCTCGTACCAGTAATAAAATTTTCCATTCGTTAGCCAAAACTATTTAAATTTTTGCCGAAACTTCAACTTTGAAGAGTAATTTCCTTAGATGCAGATAAGATAGAGATGTCTAGTATTTTTCTGCAGATAGGGGCACATGTGCCAAATCACTTTGGCAAATGGAAACCTTGAAGCTAGGGTCTTGCAGCCAGCAGAAATTTTTAATTAATTATGCTGGTAGTTGTGAAAAAGTGGGTGTCGTGCACATAAACCCGACGGCTGCGCATGGATGGAAGGCAACTAAGAACCAACGACTAAGTATTTTTGACCACACCCATGCTCTATAACTTCGCCAAAAAGTAGGCCAATCGGACAAAGTCGGGGCAAAAGTTTAGTCACCCCCCCCCCTTAAGCCAGGAGTACCACCTCAAATGATGATTACAACCGTGGAACGGTTCGTTGAAAATTTATTCAGAATTTTACGTATAGAGTGCGCAAGTGGTGGCCGAGTGGCTGGCCTTTTCCTTGGCAAGAATTTCTGGGGGGGGGGGGTGCCCGCAGGTCTCGGAGGCACGGGTTTCTGGGGGGGAGAGAAAATGTTTAAAGAATAGCTATTTTGTGCTGATGAGCTAAAATATTAAACATAAATTTAAGCTTGAAATAGCTAAAAAATGTTTAACAATCCGGCGCGGCCGGAAAATTTTTTCAAAATTTACCCTCAAAACCCTATTTTTGGGCACTTTAGAGTTCTGGGAGGTGGAAGGCCCGAATCCTGGGAGGGCGGGGACGATTCTGGGAGGGCGACCCAAGTCTGGGGGAGGGGACGAATTTCACTCCCTCCTGTAGGAAAAGGCCAGAGTGGTTGACGCCTTTGACTTTGGATCCTCGATTCCCTTCTGTTGCAAAGCTTTCACTGATCCGCTTGAGCAGGGAGCTTAACACATGTCGGTTGGCAGTGAGCTGTTGCCAACTGGGGAGGAGAGAAATTTTCGGGGGGGGGGAAGATTTTTGCAAAAATGAGCCAATAATTGGTATTAATTGGTGTATTTTACACGTAGAAACGTAAAAAATTCACAAAAATGCCAGGATTTAAGCTAAAAGTAGCCGTTTTTGCGAAAAAATTACCGGCTAAGCCGGAAATTTTTAAAATTTGCCTATTAATTTTGGCAAAAGTTGGGCCCCCAGAAAATCCCGGGGGAAGCAAAAATCCCGGGAGGGGGCGATTTTGGGGGGACCCCCTCCAGGGTAAAATATACTCAGCCCTTGCAAGCCCGACCTCTTTTCCACAGATTTAGCCTGGTTCTATGGCTGTACATACTTTCGCGGATGAGCTTCGGCACCCCTCCTTGCAGCAGGGATCGAAATAGTCTACATACAGGGGTCACCTTTACCGTTTGTCGTAGTTTTTTGGATTCGCATGTGCAGTTTTTGCCCCATTTTGTTGTCATTATTTTAGACACGCCATGCTCGACGGTCAGGCTCTACTTTCAGATCCGGTGAGAATTATTCATCAATTTTATTTGTTGTCCTAGGGTTTGCCTACGTTCTTTGTAGCTTTTTTGCTGAAAACCGAATGCCAATTTGATGATTATGATTGGTGTGAGACGTTATTCAGATGTAAACAATGCTTTATGTCTGGCTTGTATACCGATGGAGAGGTAGTAAGTACGTACATGGATAGTTTGGTAGATTCGGGTGTCTAGCTGATTTTGCGCCTATTTTCTATCTCTAATGCTTTTTTCCGGGAGGCCTTTTGTGCGTCAGTGTTGTGCAGTTTGCATGAGTTGGTTTTCAGTTTTGAGTATTTTTTCAGTGTTTCCGATTACGTATGTAATTGTATACGTATAACAGTCAACGCCTTAACCGTTGGTTATCCATTGATTCCATTGCGTTGTATATCTGCACTAATCGCGAAACGATCGCCGTTATAAAAATTTTAAGACAAGTAGGGGTCTTGCATTGTAAAAGGGTTGCGATGTCCCAGGGTTTCCCATTTGCTCCTATTCTAAATTTCGCTTCGACTGCAGCCTGAGCATAACAAACCTGAATGAGTAAATTTTAAACCAGAATAGAAACTTGAGGATAAAAGGTTTATCCTTGGACAGGTTAAAACAACCATGTTGGAACTTTTCCTGCAGAAATTCTTTGAAGTTTGTTGTCTACAGGAACAAATTGGAATACTACGGGTGGAGTATTATTTTCTTTGTGTAATACCTGCATTGAAATTGCTGCGAATAGTACGTAGTTTAATTGTGTAAATTGCAAAGTTTGTTATGAAGAGGGTCCAAAACTAGCTTTTTGACTTCTATCATTAGAGCTCGAGGCTTGTGAGGTTGGAGCTCTGATAAAACTGGTTCTGTCTGTGAGACGTATGGAGTTTCACAGAACTGGTTTTCTAGTGGTGTAAGCCCCGCAAAATTTAGGTCTGTAGGATTTTGACTTTCGGGACAAATAGTGTCTGGGCCCGCACCCAGTCCAGAATTCTAGAAAGAGTAGGATCCAAGGTCATTCCCGGAAGGGCTGATTTTATGGTCGCCCTAATGCTGCCAAATGTTTGCTCGTTTCTCTCAGAAATGATTTCCAGTTGTTTAAAAACGAAGGCAAAATTTGCTTGAAACAGCCAAAATATTAATCTTTCTGACTTCGTGTTATTTCAAAAGTTGGATCTACAGATCCCTTGAACCCTCCTCATGGGTGCGGCCTTGATTTCATAACTAGTTTTTTTAGTTTGATTCTGTCATTGTGTCTGTCTGTCTGTCTGTATTTTAACTGACTATTATCCTTTCTTTTATGTAACAGAAAGCGAAACTGGATCACACAGAGCTCGTTCCCATTCAGGTTAGTATTTTGGCCGTTTCTAAAGAAGCTCGGGAGCTATTTTTTGCTAGTGGATTGTTGATTACCCTATTGTTTGGTTGTGACCATAATATATATACACACTGACATTATTCTTACCCCTACCGTTGCCTTTACTTTTGTGAGAATTTGATTTCTAGGCCAGATTATGTAATGTCCTTTTTTAGTTTTTTTCCAGCTTGTATGCTTTGGGTTTTTTGGCGGGTTATGTTGAACTATATATATACTGGCTGATTTGACATGCCAGAGCTTTTGATGGAGACTTAATGAACTGAAAAAATGAATTTGTTCTACACATACAGTAGGATTCTTCCGTAACTGTATTATATATGTATATTTTAAAAACTTAAAAACTCACGTCACACATTACATTCTTAGTCTTTGTTATTCTATTCTAAACTGACGCTGAAATCTAGACTGTACCTTTTTTGACTTTCTTCCTGAAAATAATGACACACGTACTAATTGAACTGTGATCCAGGATCGCACCACTAGAAATTTCTGTTAGTGTATGTATAGTAACGTAAATGTGTGTTTTTGTTACTACGCACAGACTTACTTATAGTCTTATTTTTTATTGCATTGTTCTAATTTCTATGAGCAGAAAACTGTGCGAAAACTGGTTACAATTCTCTGTGTAATGCATGCAAGTACGGCTTTTGTTTTATATTAGTCGTGACTATAAGTATATGCGTAGAAATGGAGAACGTAGTACACTCTATATTGTTACGTTTCCGTAATATTATATATTATACAGCGCACAATTCTACAATGGGCTATAATAATAATAATCTTTAGTTTACTGAGCCCAAAACGACGTAGCACACACTATGTTCTGATACGTACGTATCTATTTCGGTGAAGTCAGTCCTAACCAAGTGAATAATACCAAGGGAGTAGGTAAGCTTTGGTCTGTTATTGTTGAAAACTGATACTTACGTACGTTCTGCACAAGACTTGGACTGAAACCTAAATCAGCTGTTGTCGCATTGCTACAATTTTGTCTGCTGATTGTCAAACGGGTGGTATAAATTTGATACCTACCATTTGTTTATCAAAGTTATGTCACCATACGGATTCGCTTTCTCCGCACGAGCGATCTGGTTTGAAGCTGGTTAATTTGACAGTCAGCGTGTGTGTGTTTGTGTGTGGGGAGCAGTACTCCTTTAGAGAGTCCTTGTACTGCTCGCAGACTGCCGCTGGCCAGTGTTTACTGTTCTGTTTGCGTCTACTAGCGTCTGTCACCTGTTTTGTAAGTCTTCTTGTTTTGCGTACAACCTAACCCAAGGGTGGATTAACCCGATGGTGCCGTTGTAGGATTTCTGTGGTAGACGCTGGGACGAAGATCAAGCTGTTTTGCAGGCCCCCCGAAATTGCAAAAACTCCCCCACCCCCGATAAATATCCTGGAGATGGGGAATGTTTTGTAGGTGGTGGAGGGGGGAATTCTTGTCGTCGTATACTGGATGGGAGGCTAGAGCCTCCTAAGCCTCCTGAGCGCTCCTGCCATCCTATCCGAAGCTTAATTGGCCACGTGAAAATATTGGATTTCAAAAGATATATATACTGTTAAAAGCAGGCGCGTAGCCGCGGGGGGGGGGCAAGGGAGACATGACCCGCCCCCGAAATCGGAGACAGCATAAATTTTTAATGAGTAGCAGCCGCGTGAATAAATATTTCGAAACGTTTTCGCCTGCTGCGCTACCTTTGGTTGGATGGAAACATACGTACCAATAAGCACTAATTTTTCTCGAAATTTTCCTCCAACGGTTCAGTTCTGTTCAGTTTCCTCCTGGCTGCCTTTCTAAGGCGTTTAGAGATACCTAATTCATTCGTTCCTGTAACAGGATCGAGACTCCTGCGCTCTGTTTAGAGTTTATATATGGTGTGTTGTGTTGTGCTTTGTGTTTGTGTTTCAGACTCGGAGTTTGAGGAGTGTCGACCGGCGACCGTTGGGGAGGAGGAGCTCCAGCTGCAGATCGCCCTGGCCCTGAGTCGGGAGGAGGCGGAGAAGGAGGAGGAGGCCCGGAAGGGAGACGAGGCCCGTCTTCAGATGGCCCTCTCGGAGAGTCAGGACTCCGGATCCCCGCCGCCTGGCTCCACTACCGGCGCTCACCTACCGCCCTCCCACACCTCAAAGCAAGCGGTACGTACCTAACCTCTGAACTGGCGCAGGCTGTGGTTTCTTTCTATGGATAATTTGATTTTAAATTTTAAATTGTTTTGTTTTAAAATTTTTCTGCTTATTGTTAAGCATTGGGGCCGCTGGGGGTTCGATTTTTCTCGGCTTTTTCTGGTTTGCAACTTTCTTTCTTTCATTGTTTAATAAGTTGGGTAATGCCATCATAATAGGCAAACAGGTGTCAGCTTCACTGTTATCAGCTCACTCATATTATCACAGTCTGATCCTGATATATCATTAGAGTGTTTGTGTTTCCAAGCAGTAACATGGAAGCATAGCTTTTAAACTTGCACAGATGCATGAGTGTTTGATGTTCATGGTTAGTGTTGTTCACAGGCCCAATCTTTCGTGGACCGGACGGGGCCAAGCTAGCGACGCTGGCCGGTCGGTCCTCACAGGGCCGGTGCACAGCACTACTCTCATGATACGCGGAAGAGTATGGCGTTTGTCTGTCCTACGTAACATCTTTACTTCTACATTTTAACATTCACATAATTTGAAGTTTTCGAGTCTCTTGTCATTTCTACCACCTGGTCAAGTTTTGGTGATGTTGTTGTTGTTGTTTGTTCTAGAGCGCCTTAGATGACCTTTTATCCATGGGAGCAGTGGGCGGTGCTCCCTCGAGTGCTGCCGCGGATCCATGGGGCGATCTGGGCGCTGCAGGGGGCGCTCCCCCCGGTCCGGGCCCGGCCCCCGTTTCTCAGACCCGGTCCCTGGATCCCTGGGCCACCCCCGTACTCCCCTCTTCACAGACAGCTCCTCTCAGAAACTCCACCGGCGACCCCTGGGCACCCGTAATGACCACACCCAAAACTACGGATGATATTTCTGGTCAGTACTGCTTTTTTCGATCTTCAGGTTAACGATTTTTCGAGTTCGATTTTTCATGTTTTTCGTATCATGTTGCCATTATTGTTAGCGACTGTTGGATCGGCCGATATGGTAAAGAGCTGTGGTCGCAGAAACCGGCATGAAGTTTACCTACGTGACATGTTGTAATTAAACCAATGAGTAGGCAACTTTACCACCACCCCCGCAAATTTGGCAATTTTTTGTCACAGGTTTTTGACACCTCAAGGCATCTGGACTTGTGATGGACTTAACTTTGTGAACCTTTCCGCTATTGTTATTGATTGACTCTGTGATATTTATTTACATTAAATTCGCTATGCAATAAATTAGATTTAATTCATACATGTTGAACTGAAGGACAAATAAGTCAGCCTCCACTTGTGCATGTCATCTCACTTTGCTCAATTGAAATGTTTGCTGCACATCGTCGCATCATTTTAGAACTTATTAACCTACCATTATTCTGCCAATTTTATTAGGGTTATGGTAATGTGGTGAGGGGATTTTTTAGACGCCGGCAGACGGGCGTCACTTACTGCAGACGTGAAGCCGCGTAGTGCAACCCTGGCCGACGAGCTGTTGCATGACATTCTGGAAGGTAGCTTTGGTGCTGCTCGCGCGTCAGCAAAAAACGTCACGATTGTGTAGCGCAAAAAAATTCCTTTTTGAAGCCATTTTTGTATTGTGTTCGAATCCAGTGTAATCTATTTAGTCTGGTGCTAGCTAGTTTGCTTGCGTTTTTCGCTGTGCTAGTTCAGTATTATAAGTGGATGTTCTTTGGCTTGCCCTAAAGTCAGTATGTGCAGCTTCTGCTCAATCCCCATTTTTTAACTTTTTTCAAATTTTCAAATTTCAAAGAGATGCTTTGCGTGTTTAGATGGAACAGGCTTGCTTATCCCTACCAATTCGGAACGTCTCCTTTTCCACAAAAGTCCAGTCATTTAGTACCAGTTCCAAATTGGGAGCTAGTAAAAGGAAGCAAGCTGCTTGCGACAGCTTCTAGTACAACTTTTACTGCGATGTACTGCTAAATTCAAACTATTGGAGGTTTTGGTTAAAATTTGATGATATTTCAGGGAAATGTTACCTCACAGAGTTTTCTTGAATTATTTGGGACTGACAACAATTACAAAATTATTGCGGTTGTAATTGAACTCTAGCCCAGAGTTGGACGCGGCCGCGGGTACCCGCGGGTACCCGCGGGCGGTCGCGGTCGTGGACAAATTTTCTTGACCGCAATGACCGCAAATTTCTATCAAATCGTGGTAATTTTGGACAATTTGTTGTAAAAAATTCCAAATTTTTTAAATTTTTTCTTCGTTGGACAAATAATCAGCTTCACAGTTTGAAAAAATTTTGCCAAATTTTGCTATTTTGCTAAAACTTTTGGATGGTTGAACAGGCAGCATGAACTGTTTGTCCTTACTGTAGTTTCGTGGTTTCAATTTGTTTATCATCTATTTGTCTAATTTCAATTTTGCAAATTATTTGATTTATTGAATGGAAATTCTAAACATGATTAGATGGTTATTAATGGCTAAAAATACTTGAAGGAAACCAACGCTTTAAGCAGCGTTAATAGCATGCTAGTTGGTTGGTTGCTTGGTAACCGAGCCGGAAAACATGAAAGAAAATACACCCTGACCTGCACACAGAATTCTACCTTTGCAAAAGCCAAATGCAGCAACGAAATAAAATTGTTTGTAATTTTTAATGTCGCTGTCAAAAATGTATATCTGAGCTGCACCAGCATAAAACTGGAGTGAGGTGGCTGTAAAAGCATTGGAAATGCCTTAAAATATGCAATAAGTGGATTTTCCCAAAGAATTGACGGTTAATAACTCAAAATTTTGCGGTCACAAAATTAGCGTGCGGGCTGCGGTCGCGGGCGGTCGCGGTCACGACAGTTGCGGTCGCGGGGCGGTCGCGGTCCAGAAAAATGTGTCCATGTCCAACTCTGCTCTAGCCAATATTGAATTGACATGACAGTTCATTAATTAAAGCTATAAGCTGAAATTAGCGTTTGCAATATCTTGTTTGTTCCGTTTGTTGCCTCTTTGCCATTAGATTAGAACCTAGTCCCAAGTGTCCTAGTTAGGAATAACTCTTCCTTCGTTCTTGCATTCGGCTTGCCATGAATTTTGAATTATATATACTTTCGATCAATCGAAGGCTTATAATATATGAAATATGGCTATATATAGAAGGCTTATAATAAATACAGCACGACGGAAAACTAATACAATATATACTACGGGAAACTAAGAAATTAATATTTTATGGATTTACTGGATTTGTGTTTTTCATTCATTCATTTTCTGCGTCTTTCTGGTTACCTCTGAATTAATCGACTGTACTTGATTGATTCCTTCTTGTTTTTAAGCGTTTACAATAACAATAATCTAAACTCCGTATCTATATGCCGATGTATAGCCTACTAAAATGATTCAGTTATACGTCTTCACTTTTTAGATTTAATTGGCATTTTCATTGAGTGTTTACAGAGCGCCAATTGTTACAAAGTATAATGAAGATCGATTGAACGACGTCATAAAATGCAACGTGTATAACCTAATGCACACGGTTGCTATTTCTGTGACATGTTTTTGTGTATTATAGGGCCGGCCAATGACCCGTGGGCTCCCCTAGGTTCCAAGTCTCCGGGAAAAGCAGGAAATGATCCATTCGCCGCCTCGGTTAGCGGACGAGCCACTGGTAAAAACTTCTGCCACTTAGTAAGAGATTCCTAAAAGACTTCAGTTATTAAAAAATACAGATTAAATGGTACCGGGTACAGAAACAGCACGTAGGAGTTCTCCGTCGCTGCTCATTTCTATAAGGCTCTATGCAAGTTTGAGGTTTTCATGGTAGGTAATTTCGTCAAAGTCAATTTGCAGCCGAACAGGATATCGTGGAATCAGTACACCCACAGATAATTGAAGAACTTATGCCACTTAGTAAGAGTTTCCTAACAGACTTCAGTTATTAAAAAATACAGATCTGATGAAAAAGCTACGATTACTGAAGAATTGGTAGTAACTGTGACCTAAGACTGCCCCAATTATGGTTAGGTAATTATTGCATTAGTTGTTCTTCCTGTAGTTGGGGGTTCAAAATCGCCGATCAATCATCTACGGTGAGTTAACTCCAAATGGGGAAGGGACATATATTGCTAGGAATGTTTACAAATTTTAACGTTTTATCTGTGAAAGAACTGTCAAAAATCGTTCAAAACTTAATCAAAAAAAACTGGAATAGAGAATGGAAGAATGTATCAAATGAGGCCATCCCCAGTAAAAATAAGCCAGCACCCACATTGGACCTCTCCTGTTTCGGACTAAGGCTTTGCCGTAGTGACAGCAGGCAGGCGTTTTTCATTATTTCGTTATGAGTAAAAATAAGCCAGTCAGTTTGTAACCCTCCTTGACGTTGTCTGCTTATTCTAGATCCAGCAGGTATGATGAAAACTGGTGGAGCTGCCATGCAGAATGGAAATAGAAATGGTAGGTTGTACTGATTAAATAACACGTTTCGTTTAACTTTTTTCTTCTTTATCACACCCACACATTTTCAGGGCTGAAATGACATGACACCCACGTTGGCTTGGATTAAATTGTGTAGTTAAATAGTCTTCTTCACGGAATACATGCTTTAAATTATTTCCTAACATTTTATTTTATTTTATTCATCTAATTGTTTTCCAGTTTCAGACGACCCGTGGGACCTGGATCCTATGGGCTCCGTTCTGCCGCCCTCTCAGCAGACGGGCGGCTCCGACCCGAGCGGTCTGAACGCGTCAGACGCCGTGGCTGCTGCGCGGCAGCGTAACGTCAAAACGCCGGAATCATTTTTGGGAGAAAATTCAAATCTGGTTAATCTGGACAATCTGATGGGACCCCAGAAGTCCATGGTCCCCGGAATGCCACCGCCCAAAGGTCTGTCTCCTACTCCTTTTGATGACGAGAACTATCAAGATAAAACTGCGGACTACGTATATATATATACTGAGCGTTGTCTCAGTTTTAGATCTACTTTAAAAAACTTGTAGATTTATGGATACTAAAATATGCTTTTAAGAATGTGGCCAAAGAATTTCTTTAAGAAGATATTAATATATATATACGTATATAAGCCATGAAATCTGCATTCGTTGTAAGGATTTTTCTAAATAGTTTTGGTTCTGTGTGGTTTCATTTGACCACACTACACATACGTATATTCCAATAGTGAGTAAGAAGTGAATAAGGTTCACAGAATAAAAGTCAGATAAATAAGGTTAGAGTAAAGTATTAGGCATTAATGGCCAATGTTCAAATATATATTTAGTGGTTATCTTAGTTTCGTAATATGGATCGAAATAGTGGGAAGACATTTCTATGCCTTCCTGTGCGTAAACGATCAAACACTTCAGTTTGACCATTTGCAGTAATAACTTTATCTCTGAAAATTTATATCATAGGGGTCGCGGTAGCATCATCCGCATTTGGCGCCGGTGGCAGGCTCATGTGGTCGGCCGTTGCAGCTTGGCTTCATTCATTCTTTAACAACCCCACTTCTCTCATGTGTATTTTACAGGCCGGCTTTTGTCTTCTGCTATTGTACAACCTGCTTTCAGGTGCTCATATGTATTTCACATGCGACAAGGGTGCATTCTTGTGTTCTTGTATAAACTGAAATATTGTCATTATTTGGAACTCGTTTTTGACTACTAATTGTTTGGCTCTGTTTCAGGAGGCGCAACCAATCCATTCATGGCGGGCGGAAGTGGCGGTGCCGGAGGGGGCGGTGTCCATAGCGGAGCCGCGGGGGCCGGGGGCGGTCCTACCAGTAATCCATTCTTGGCTCAGCAGCGTCCCTCTCCCACCCTGAATCAGATGCGAACCAATCCGCCCCCCGGTGCGCCTGGATTCCCCACACAACCGCAGCAGGCCTTCCCTACGCCAGGGACTGGGGCTGGGAGTGGGGCCTGGGCCGCTGGCTCCTCCCAGTTACCCCAGCCGATTCAGCCCCAGAGTATGGCCGGCGGAGGCGCTTCAGCCAATAATCCATTTTTGTGAACTCCACTCATCCGTAGTTGTTGATCGCTCATTGCATGAAATGGAATGGACTGAACTTGAGTACTTAGGAGAATGAATTTTGACACATACATGCGAAATTGCTGTCTAAATGTATATTTTGCTAATTTCTTTCACCCACTGGAGTGAAGTTCTTCCCATACCTCCTACGATCTAAATTTAATACTTAATATCTGTACTCTATATTGTGTAGTACTAATTAATAATGAGTTTAATTTCGAGAAATGAAATAACTATCTCCTCTGTTTCCTGTAAAGTACTCTTTTAAATTATATACCAGTGGTTGGTGAATGCACTTGGGCAGGAGTTTATTTAGCCGGCTACATACTTGGTTTCATCTTTTTGGTAGTTTATTATTTAAATAAGCAAACTGTTTTTGATTGGTAATCTAATTTTTTTGCTGTTACTTGCTATTATGTACCTATGTGTAGTGTATACTAGAAGCATGAATATTCATAAACTTGCGTACGCTATACATGCGTACATACATACTTGTGTAAATAATGGTCGTTGTGTTTTTTTCGGGCGCGATCATTAATTACTAGAATCTAATCAATTTGTAATGTATATTTTTCTTATATTTCCATATTATTGTATACTCTTGATTTTACGCTGTTTTTGCTCGTTTTTCTTTTTATCTGTTTTCTCATCCCCCCACTTCTTCTAAAGAATTCTTTTTGGCAGTGTTTGTCTATATATAATGTTTTACTGTATATCTGCGTACGCTTAACCACTACCGTATATACCTGATAGTAATGTGCTATATGTTTCAGTGCGTGTAATTGTAAGCTTTGGGGGATCTTAGTTTTTGTCCTATTCATTCCAAAAACATGTAATAGTGGCACCTTACTCCACTCTTCAAACTTAGGTTCCACTCCCCCAAAATTTTTCAAATACGCTTACAACGGGGCGGACAGTTCTCTTCGGATAACTACAAAGCTGTCCGACTTTAGTCTAAATTTTTTTAATTGTATTTTCCTAAATTTCATCAAAATTTGAAATTGTTTGACTTTAAACGGAATGAATTTACCTGGGTAAGTTATTGTACGATTGCTGTGAGTCTGCAATTTTAGCCAGGTGAGTGAGCAAGTTTGGGCCCGTCAAACCGGTGAGCACAGGAACTTACTGTTGATTGTCGCACGACTAAAATTTTAAATTTCCCGCTATATTTCCGTCCGACAGTCTTGGTGGTGCCGTTTGAGTAGCTCAGTTGCTGTCAGCCACTAAATTGTTGGCACGTGGCTTGCCTGTTGTGATTCAGCTTTTCATTATTGCGCACACTGCAAACAGGGTTCTCAGTGAGTTCTCAGAATATCGGAGAGGAAACTTGGTGAATGACTTTAAACTGAAACTAAAATTAATTTTATTCGTTGGGGCTGGGGGGTTGTCATGATTGTTACGTGAACAGAAGTTTAGAAAGTGATGAATGAATCGGAAATGGTTTTGGCTTGCGAAATGTCGAAATTTTAAGGTGTGAAAGTTGAAACTAAGGTGGAGGTTGATTTTCCTTTTCGCGGAATCGCGAGGTTAAGGAAATTGGTGACATATTGCCTTTAATTAGTACATTGTCATACTTTCTCATTGTATCCTCATTTATTACTCTGTGCGCTAACGTTTATTCAAAATTGGTTTATCAAGTACTTTTATTGGCTTTGTGTTTATGTGAGAACTAATGGTGTCGATAAATGGCTTGATGTAATATTTTTATCAGTCTTTTTGTTTTATTCAATATCCTAAGCATTCAATTTAGTAATTTATACTGTAGTAATTGCTGAGCATTGTTTCAGGATTCGCCAAGCCAAAGCTGTGTGTGGTTGGGGAATTTTTTTAAAATCCTGTAAAGATTGTTCAATAAAAGATTGTTTAATTAAAATTTCGCTTATTGCTTTTGATTGATGTATGCTGAAATCTTGTTTTGAGGGATTTAGTCAGACCGTTCTAACCAGATAATACCCGGTACGTATCTCTATTAAGTTTCTTATTTAGTCAGACCGTGCATCAAGGTATACCAAGTAACAATTGGGTTGGTTATACTTAATGAATTTATTGGTCTAATGTGCATCTTGTTAACTTCTGTCTAACTTTGTGATACTATCTTACATTTACGTAACATTTTTATAAACATTGTACGAATAAATATCAGAGATGTCAGTTGGGTAGGGTTCTAAGGACGGTAGGAATAGAATGTTTTATTATATAAGCTTCATTTTTGGTCTTCTATTATGACCATGGGCCAAGCAATGTGTTTGTTGCTTCAGCAATTGATAGTCGGATGTAGGTTTCTTCAGCTGATTTTGAAGGCCACTAAAATGATAGAGCAGTAAAAATGCACATTAGGAATACAAGTTTGCAGACATATTTTTAACAATGTTAGTATTAATTTATTTGGAACTAGTTTTCGAGTATAAATTGGTCTAAACACTTAACTGAAATTCTAAAGGCTTCCTTATGCGAGCGAGATAGAATTCAGATTCTGATGTACATGATC
>JASAND010027037.1:0-16485 GCA_030248195.1 Trissonchulus latispiculum
TTAATCGTTGTGTTGAATTGGCTGCTTTTTTCACACAGGCACACTTCTAACTAGAATAGTTCTAAGTTCTAACACTAAATTAGTTCTGCCGGCGCGGCGCCTCTTTCTGTTTATGTACCTTCACCCTTCCGAATTTTGTGCCAGAAGTCAGAATCCGAAGAAGTTCCTGAAAAATAGAAAAATAGGTGTAGGACTAGCAATTTTCAACTGTTTCAGCTCCCGCGAAATCTAATTGTTGTTCTGAAGGATTGTTTGAAGAGAATAACAGAAGGCGACCACAAAGAAACTGAGCTTTGGAAGCAAAAGCGATGAAATCACGAAATGGGAATATATATATATATATATATATATATATATATATATATATATATATATATATATATATATATATATATATATATATATATATATATATATATATATATATATATATATAGCAACGAAAACACGACATTTAGAACATGAGAACTAGATTGTATTGAACTACGAAGTATACTATCCTGGACACATTTCACATAGCCTTGCTAAATTCAGTTCAGCTTGGACTGAAATGCTGCAACAAATACCAAAATCTTCCATAAAAAAAAGCACTTAACTAAGTCAGTGTGAACAATCATTTGAACTAATTTGAATATTCGTTCATCAAGTTATTCGTTAAACTATCCGTGAATTCGTATATTCGAATAATAAACATTCGAATATTCGTAGCAATAGCCAATTTCAAATTATTCACTGATGATTCTACATTAGTGTCCGTGCTATAGTTTTTTCATTTTCAACTGCTGAGACCAGTCAGATGCTACTAGATTTATAATTGACAGGCCCAAAATCCATCTTGCAAACTCTGCATTTGGAAGAAATGTTAGTTCAGGCTCAGTTTCTGAGCTGGAACCGGCCGGTTCCAAATTCCACTAGTTCCGGTTCCGGTTCTAAAAATCCTTCCGGTTCGGTTCCGGTTCCGGTTCCGGTTCAAAAATTCCTTCTGGTTCGGTTCCGGTTCCGGTTCCGGTTCTAAAAATCCTTCCGGTTCGGTTCCGGTTCCGGTTCTAAAAATCCTTCCGGTTCTGTTCCGATTCCGGTTCCGGTTCTAAAAATCCTTCCGGTTCGGTTCCGGTTCCGGTTCTAAAAATCCTTCCGGTTCGGTTCCGGTTCTAAAAATCCTTCCGGTTCGGTTCCGGTTCCGGTTCTAAAAATCCTTCCGGTTCAGTTCCGGTTCCGATTCCAGCCGGTCCAGTGGAACCGGCCCCAGCTCTCGTACCGCTCCACATGTATGGTCTGCATCCACCCACGTTATCCTATAATTATGCTGACTACAACTCTGAAAAAATGAACAACAATGGGTTATTTTGGGTCAGCCCACACACAAAACGGACATAGGAAATAGAAACTCACAGAAATGCTACGGTTGGAGAAAACGCAGTAGAGGCTCTATTATGCGATGTATAGACTGTATGTATGTGTGCATGCAAAATAAATATGTGAGTGAAAGGTTGAAATCAGGATCTGAAAGATGTGAAGAAAAGTGTCCAGGGCGGGGATAGAACCGCCGCGCTTTGGTTTAAGAGTAGAACGCTCTACCGCTGTACCACGCAGCCAGACGTTGAGACTAGCTTATGAAGCTGATTTCGACCTCTCGACATGGCTGATATTTAACAAATGTATGACAAAGGCAAACACTGCATAAGACAACTCTTATTTGTCCAAACTAGAGAATCAGCCAATCAATGGTTATCAGTGGGTTTCATTCACTCACGCATAGCGGAAACCAACCAATTCTTCTTAATGAAACCAATCAACGAAATTAATCATTTGGTACACTACCCACCCAATTTTGATGTTGTATCTCATGTTTACCTATAGCTTGAGGTGGTGGTACCCGTTTGTGCAGTGTTTTTGAAACACTGTAGCTTTCGCAGTGTTTGGAGTTGGAAAGAGATGAGATCTATACATCATTTTGAAGCTTATGATGTGTAAATTCACCTCAGTTTATAAAACTTGCAAAATCGATTACTATTTTGACATACCAACTAAATATAGAAAACCATCGCTCTTTGAACAACGATTTCTCAAAACTGCAGAATTGACTAAAATTTCTTTTTGTACCACCATATGAAGGACATATGGGCCGAGGGACGTTTTTAGAATTTGGCTCGATAGCTCCTAGTGCTCCAGAAAATCAGCCCAGTGTATAACGACACCAAATTGAGGTCTGTCGTAACTTTTAGCATTGTTTAAAGCTCAAACCAAGAAAAATATCCTTCCGCAATAGTGCGAATTTTTATCCTACCAAAAATCACACTAATCCATTGTGTATTCTTGTGAAATCGATGTTCGAAACAAAATAATCGCAGTTTTGCCAAAACGGTTTTCGGAGATGGTATCGATTTCAGTATAAAAATGAATTTTCTAGAGCTGTCCAGCCGTGAAACTACATGGAAGGTTTGGGGTCAAAGCGTGCCAACATTCGTTGTTTGTTAGAAAATATTTAGGTCAATATAGAGGGTTAGAAACGAAGAATCGATAAATAGAAAGATAGAGTACTAGTAATTTCAAATTAAATTAATGTTCTTGCAACCTAACCATTGACATGTGAGATTTAGGGTTAGAATCAACGTTACATTATTGCACACTTGAACATAATGTAATTATTTATGCTTTTCACACTCTGTAAACGAATCAATGAACCAGCAATCGTTCCAGATCAATAATTATTCTACTTCGATCCCAGTTCAATTGATGTCGGCAACTCAGACGGATCACAACTGCAGGTGCCGTTCGTTGCCGTACAAAAATCGTTTTCTGGAAAATCTGAATCCTGAGAAAGATTACAGCTGATTTTTGTCCCATTCCCACGCATCACGGGTTTCGTGGAATATATCGATCCCTCAAGATTGATACCTTTCTCGGCTAGTTCCACTTCGTCCAGGGGCTGAATTCCTAAAAAGGATCCTTCTCGCAGATCCAAGACCCCTCCCCCGGTTAGAGTTAGACTACCACCAACGTGAAGATTAGCCTTTCCAGCAATTAGAGTACTACTATTTATGACAATCAGTCGCGATTTAGGGGGCATCTCCAAATGTGCCTTTTGTGTCAGTGTCAGAGCGCTGTTGGATTGCAACTGCAGTTCACCCCACAGTCGGAGGGGTACGGGTCTGTCTGCTATAATACGGCCCCCCGGTTTTATGATCAGGGTTCCCCCGTCTTGGCAAACAATTTCGGCACTCACGAGTTTGATGGAACCCTCAACCTGAATGGTGCAACCGGGATAAATTATGAGTGCAGACTGATTAAGCTCTATGCCGCCGTTGATGTAGCTTGGCAGGGGATATCGAGCGGATATTTCGGGCGATCGACCGTAAACGATAATCCTACTTTCCGAATCAATTTTTATTATAGTCGGTGCTTGAAAATCCACAAATGATCCGTTGTACTGCAGTAGATTGGATGGTAACGAAGGCTGAGGATAAATATTTTGAACGGACAGAATTAACATAATCCTAGGTAGCAGAAAACTTGACGGAAAATTCAAATCAGGCATCAAAATTAATTTTAGCAAAGTAAAGTAGCGGATTCTGTCACAATAATAAAAGTCATAAAGTTAGTAAAACTAATTGAAATCAGAATTTATGACTCAAAAATTGTTGAGTTACTTTGATTGCATCCGCTACCTCACATTACTAAAGAATATTAATTCTGATGCCAAAACTGAAGTGTCAGTCAATTTCTCCACTGTTTAAGTTTAGCTTAATTCTTTTCTTTCGAAATATTTATTCCCAAACATCTACTTCGCTTTTGCTGCCTACCAATCTACTGCAACACAACGGATCATTTGTGGATTTTCAAGCCCCGGATAAAATAGAAATTGATTCGACCAGTAAGATTATCGTTTATGGTCGATCGCCAGAAATAGCCGCTCGATATCCACTACAAAGCTACATCAACGGCAACATAAAGCTAACTAATTCGGCTGTATTCACAATTCATCCCGGTTGCAGCATTCAACTGGAGGGTACCCTCAACATTACGTCAACAGAGTTTGAGTGTCAGGATGGGGGTAACCTGATCATAAAATCGGGGGCCCATCTCATAGCGAACGAATCGAAACCCGTCCAACTGTGGGGTGAACTGCAGTTGCACTACAAGAGTGTACTGTCGCTCACGCTGAAGGCACATATGGAGATGCCCCCTAACTCTCGTCTAATCATCGATAATAGCAGTAGCCTAGTAGCTAGAAATTCATATCTTCATATTGGTGGTAGCTTAACCCTAAACAAGGAAACTAATCTAATACTGACTCAGGGATCTGGTTTAGGAGTCTTGCCCATGGATGAAGTGGAATTGACCGGAAAAAATATCACTTTAGAGGGTACGGTTTATTCCACAAAACCCGTGACTTATACGCAGCAGAATGGTACAGAAATTGACTGTAATCTTTTGGATATGGCAGTTTTTCCGGAAAACGAATTTTGTACGGTTGCAAACGGAATCTGTAAGTGTCAGAATAATTGTAAGACTCTGCCAGGATTGCAGACTTCAATTGAACTGTGATCATTAATGTCAATTTGACTGATTCCTGATCATCAATTTTATTCATTGATTGATTGATAGATTGTTAGATTGATTGATGTACCGATTCTGATATATTACATAACATTAGTTACATTGCTGAACAACTATCGTTGCAAATAAAAACAGTCAAATACACTAGAAGCGTGCTGAACCTCAAGAACACTATTATTTTGCGTTTGTATCAATTCCAAGATCAAGGAGCAAAACTAAGGCAAAGTACATCCAAAAAGTTTTTCCTGCTAAGCCTAAACCTGGTTGTAGCTGGAACTTATTTCTTTAAGATTTAAATGATCGGATTAAACGGATTAAAAATCGCTGGATCAAACTTTTAAAAGCTGTTGTCCCTCTTATGCAAAGTTTAAAGGATTAAGGCACTAAAATTAACTTATGCATTCTGACTATTTAGAAACACAAATTAAGCTACTTGCTTTTTACGTGTTTAATCAGTATTATCCAACAGCGATTAGAAATTTGAATCCACACACCTATAATCTGCTTAGCTCGAATATTGCCCCAGGATTAAGAACCAATCGAAAATTCGGAAGGTGGATTAAACAGATTAAAATAATCCGTAAAAGAAACAGCAATTAAGTAGATCAAATTAAATTTAAAATAATCCGCTGTAGTGGGGTTAAAAAAGGAGGATTACATTAACACTATGATAGTGCATCAAAGAAATCGGATTAAATTAACTAGTTTAATTTTGCGGATTATCCGTTTAATTCATGGTTCCGTTTCCTTAATGTGGATTGATTTTACAAACCACAAAATCACGTTTGTCAAAAAATATTTAGGACACAATAAATCTTGATATCTCAATTTGTTATCAAGTTTACGACTTCACAATTCCAGAATACTTCAATGTTTCAAAGCTCATTGTAAACGCAAAGGTATTCTAACAATACCAGAAACTAGTCCAGAACTGCAACTGCAATTGCAACTGAAACTAAAACGTGAAATCTGCACTTTGAATTTAAGCAAAGCAAAGTTTTAGACAAAATCCAATATTTGAAAATCCCTGCAATTCTTGTTTCCAAAACCGAATTGTCATCAGCATGCAATAGTCCTGAGCAGTGATAAAAATAAGCAGTGATCGACCACCTTTCATTTTAATTGTTTGGTAAGTTGGACATTTCTGATCAAATAATCATGGTTAAGGTGCTGGTATTGCTTTGTGTAAATTCGACCCTACAAGCTTCAATTCTCTATGAAAGTGGATGAAACTTCCAAATACATTATTTTCGTGCTCTTTAACATTCTGGGACCAGTCCCGGATTTTTAGGTGCAAAGATAACAAAGTTTTGGTTTTCGCCCTTATTCTCTCAGTACATAGTCGCTACACCGGATTGGTTGTTATGGCTGGAAAGAGGGCACCAAAATGAACATTTTTGCTTCAACAGCTTTTGAGCTACCTCTAGTGGTTAAGGCAGTACAAGCCAAAAACTACTTTTGGGGTCAAAAAATCGCTAATTTTGAAGAAATCGGTTTTTTCCAAATTACTGTCAAATCTTACAGACAATTTCGGCTTATTTATACTCAATCGATACACCGTCCAATTGCGCACTTTATCAATACCTATTCGCTGGAGTTCGTTGCTTTAAGCTGGAGAATTCGCCGAAAAACCATTTTGGCAAAATTGCGATTATTTTGTTTTGAACATTGATTTCTCAAAAACTACCCAATGGATTCGCGTGCTTTTTGGCTGAATGAAAGTTCGCCCTATTGCGGAGGGAAATTTTTCTTGGTGTGAGCTAAAAGAGCTCCAGTTGTGAGAAAACTGAATAGAAAGTTGCGAAATTTCGTGTCATCGCGCATTTACCGAATTTTCTGGAGTACTGAGACTTGTTGAGCCCTATCCAAGAAATGTCCCTCGGCCCACATGTCCTTCATATCACAAGATATGGCACAAGAAAAAATTTTGGTCAATTCTACAGTTTTGAGAAGTAGAGTCGATGTTCAAACATTTTTGGTCTATATTCAGTCAGTCAGATGTCAGCATGCCGGATGTTTTTTGCTATTTTTTGCCAATGTTGCTAGTTTCTTGAACTCATGTTAATCGTTAATGTACAGATTATAAGCTTTGAAACGATGTATAAAGCTATTTCCAACTCCCAAAATTGCGAAAGTCATAGCGTTTCGAAAAGTGACGACAAAAGCACTGCACAAAAGGATATTGGCACCTTAAATAAACAGTGGATTGCACCAAATGTGAATAAAATCTGAATAAGCTATTCAGAAATTATTCATAAATAATATCTGAGTAACTTCTTACTCCATTGCGCCAAGTTAAGGCTGAATAAAATGTGAATATCAGAATAAGTATAGTTAAAGTTTATTCAGATTTTATTCTTATCTCGGAGTAAGAATAAAACTTGAATAACACTTGATTCCCATAACATTTTTATTATTCTGATAAAGATAAGTAATTTTGTAACTTATATCTGTCATTTTTAAGTTCCAGAGAAGGTTTTGAAAATTTTGGAGTCTGTGTTTGGAGAATCAAATTTCTGCTCAAAACTATTTCCTCGAGCAGCAAGAAAACTCAATGCGAAGTTGCGAAATTTCGTGTTACTGTGCATTTGGCCGATTTTCTCGACTGTTAAGATCTGCTGAGCCAAATCCAAAAAAACGTCCCTCGGCACATATGTCCTTCATATCGTGGCACAAAAAGAACTTTTGGCCGATCCTACAGTTTTGAGAAATCGATGTTCAAAAACTTTTGGTCTATATTCATCCTGTTAGATGTCAGCTTGTCAGAAAATTTCTGCTATTCTTTTACTAATTTTGCCAGTTCTGTAAGCTCATGTGAATGTACAGATAATAACAAGAGTGCATAATTGCACTATATATAAGAAGAAGAGTAAGCCACTAGAGGGCTCCTCTTCTTGGCATTGCGTAACGGTGCTCCGACCACAATACGCGAATGTTCCCCCGTTTGGTGGGGGGGGGTCGACCAAATCGACAAAGCATCCCCCCCTCCGTTAGGTGGGGGAGAGGGTAGCAGAAAAGAGGTCCCCGTTTGGTGGGGGGGTAGCCAACAGCCAATCAGATTGCAGAGACCCTCTCCCCGTTTGTTGGGGGGGGGGGGTAGAGCAGAGGATTATGGTAGTTTTTGTTCTATTTGAGAATAGGTCCCGTTTGGTGGGGGGGGCTAGCAAAGAGAGAGGTCCCCGTTTGGTGGGGGGTATGCAAAAGGGGGTCCCCGTTTGGTGGGGGGGTAGGCAGAAAGGGGTCCCCGTGTGGGGGGGGGGTTGCCAACAGCCAAACAGATTCAGCCAATCTTAGCCTGACTTGGCGCCCCCCCCCAAACGGGGACCCTCTGCCTACCCCCGCCCCCCACCACCCGGGGACCCCTTTTGCACCCACCCCCCACCAACCGGGGACCCCTTTTGCATACCCCCCCCACCAAACGGGGAGGGGGTATGCTTGTCGACCCCCCCCACCAAACGGGGGAACATTCGCGTATTGTGGTCGGAGCACCGTTACGCAATGCGAAGAAGAGGAGCCCTCTAGTGGCTTACTCTTCTTCTAATATATAGTGCAATTATGCACTCTTGATAATAAGCTTTAAAACGATGTATAAAGCTCTTTGGAACTCCCAAAATTGCGAAAGTTATAGCGTTTCAAAAAAATAACCACAAAAGCACTGCACAAAAGGATACCACTACCTTAAGGTCGCACTTCCCTTACATTCAGTCCACTTTGGAAAGCTGTAACTTACTCAATATTGAGAGTTATGAATTAAGCCATATATCAATATGAAGCTCTACATCTTGTACGTCGTTGGGTATCACTGAATAGTGTCTACCTAGTCTGTATTGGTTGCAAACTTACCAAAAGTAGCCACAATTTTCGACCAAAATTTTTTCTGAAAAATTTTTAAGCAACAAGAAAATGGCCGTATCCAATGTGTTTCTGAGATAATTTGCCAGGGACGGTTTTTTGATTTTTTCAAAATATCGTTTCAGTATGCAGAAATTGAGCATTTTCTGAAAATTTGGCATTTTATCCAACTTTGAAAAATCATTGCTCTTGATTGGAGGCTGATAAAGAGAAAAATAAAATACCGTCCCGGGCAAATTGTCTAAACATACTATGTGGAGTATATCTTTTAGATCCACCCATTGGTTGTGGAGCAATCTTCGGTCAAAAAATTTTGGCCGCAATTTGACAAAATCAGTTATTCGCCCAGAACTTTAGGCTTATTCAGTGTACACTGCTTTAATTTTCCTAATTTGTGCCTCTTTTGAAGCTCTTTAAGTTGAGTATAAATGTGTCTACACTTGTAGTGTACGACTGGCTCCAATTAGACAAAACCTGTTTTCAGCAAGATCGTGTGAAAAATAACCAATTTTCGAGCAAAAATGTTTCAAAAATTCATTGCTCAAAAACGATAAGAGCTAGAGACTAATCTCTAAACGCAAAGTTGTAGAGCACATAATAAGCTTTAAAATGATTATAGTCGTTGGGCATAATTTTCTATATATTGTTATAGACCTTCAAATTTTTGTTTCTCACTGTGCATGAATGTTATGAAGCTGGCGTTTTTACAGGACGTTTATTATCATTCCCGATGCATTTTCTGAAAATCTGAATGAAAACGGGCAATAATTGCACTTTCTGCAACTATATCTACACGTAAGGGGAGCACGACCTTAAGGCGGTGATTCCCTTTGGTCACATAAAGTTTGCACCATTATAACTCATTCATTACTTGGAGTTAAGAAGCCATTTTCATATCAAAATGTAGCTTGACATTTTCCCTTTTTAAGGTGGTGATTCCTTTTGGGCACATATTGTTATTTGGTGGCGTAAATCAAGACGAAATTTGATGAAACTTTCCGAAATAAGTTCTTTTAGCGTTCTAACACCCTCCGCGCAATCCGGATTCAAAAATTCGAGATTTCCGGTCAGAGTGGTTTTTCCCAATTTTTGAACGTTTGGCAGCTGCTATACAGTTATGACTATATGCATTCGAAAGATCTCATTGAGCTTCATATTTTTGCTTTTTAAAGCAAGTTTCTAGCTTTTCTCTACCGTGAGATAGGCCTATAGCCGTTTTTCTTGTTTTGGCGTAGAAAAAACGTCATTTTTGCAGAAATCAAATAATCCAACATTTCTTGAACTACGCAAGCCGTAAAATCAAACTAAGGGCGTCGATCTGAAGGTCTCACAGGGACAAATTATCCGACGCATGATCGTCTTTCAGCTGCTATCCTGTAGGCTGCTATCATAAAAAATGTAGTTTTTGCAAAAACACGACCAATTTTTTTCCAAAGATTGTGGAGCATTCACCATGCAAGTTGGAGGGCTGATACTGAACAAATGTGTTCTGCACAAATATACCCAGGGACGACTTTTTAGTTGCCCCGATTGCTGCTTTCTAGCTATAGTAATCGCTTGACAAATTTGGAAAAAGTAGGTAAAATCCAGGTTACGCACACATTTCAGCTTATTTCTCTATAACGAAGAGCGATTTCACAATAAATAAAAAATCGTCCCCAGCTATTTGATGGAGGTATCGAATGATATAACCGATGTCTCGCGAAAAAATTTACTTGAGTCTGCAAAAATTCTGGAAAATTATACTTCTTCTAAAATGTGTTAAAAATATTTTAAAAAAAGCAACATTAGTTTCGTGGCATGCATTAAGGTGGTGATTCCTTTTGGTGTCATCAACTTTGAACCACTACTACTCATTCATTATAAGGAGTTAGGAAGTCATCTTTATATCAAAATGTAGCTTAACATTTTCTCTTTTTAATGAGTACAATGAACTTAAGTTTGGCTTTTCAAAATCTTTTTATTGTATTTTAGAAAAAGTATAATTTTTCAGATTTTTTGCAGGGTGAAGTAGTTTTTTCGCTGGACACCGGTTACATCATTCGATACCTCTATCAAATAGCTGGAGACCCTTTTTTAATTATTGTGAAATCGTTCTTCGTTATGGAGAAATTAGCAAAAAAGTATGCGCAACCTGGATTTTGCCTACTTTTCCCAACTTTGGCAAGAGATCATGTTCGCTAGAAAGTCGCAATCGGGGCAACTAAAAAAGGGTCTCGGGGCAATTTAGTGTAGAACTCATCTGCAAAATGGCAGTCCTTCATCTTGCATAGGGAATGCTCCACAATCCCCGGAAAAAATTTGGTCGTGTTTTTGAAAAAACTACATTTTTTAAAATTACAGCCAACAGGATATCAATTGGATAACGACCATGTCGCAGATAATTGGCCTCTGCAAGACCTATAAAATGATACTCTTGGTTTGATTTTGCGGCATGTGCAGCTCAAGAAATAATGGATTATTTGATTTCCCCAAAAATGACAGGTTTTCGACGCCAAAATAAGAAAATTGGTTATATCTCAAGATAGCGAAAAGCTAGAAAGTTATTTTAAAAAGCAAAAATGTAGAGCATAAAGAGATCTTTCGAATGAATGTAGTTATAACTGTGCAGCAGCTGCTCAACTGGCACAAATTGGCTAAAACTGTCTAGAACGCAAACGTTAAATTTTTGAACCGGGATTGCGCAGAGTGTGTTAGCACGCTAAAATAAGTGTTTTTGGAAAGTTTCGTAAAATTTCGACTTGGTTTGAGCAGTAAACTAACAATACGCACCAAAAGGAATCACCACCTTAAATGGTTTTAGAGTATATTCAACCAGCACTCAAACACTAATTTAGACGGAAAAATATACAATCTGAGTACTTGGAAATAGTGGAGACAGGTACAACGAAGTAAAGTTAGAGCAGCGTAGCCATTACTTATAAAATTCTTCGCAGAGTGCTAACTTGATGACAGTGGCCTAGCCATGCAGCTGTTATCAGACCGCTCATCGACAATTAGCAGGCTTGACCACAAAATGCGCAATCTAAGTGAAGTAGTGGATGAGATCCGCCGATTAACATATAATTTAATTTGTTGAAATTAACGTTTCTGTTGAAATGTTGTCATTATATAGGATTAGTAAGAAAAGAGTTTAAATTGAAATGTTGATTTCAGGTTAGATAAAATCTGCCTGATTTTCAAATATGAATTTGTTTGGCTTGTAGTGAGTAAAAGCATAGGTGGGGATTTGTCTTAAAGTGCTGACTGGGGTTGGAGTCTGGTCGGCGTGGGCGTGGTGTTGTTCGTTGTAGTTGCTAATTTAGAGATTTTTCCAACTGGGGGGGTGGGGGGAGGGTTGGGTCCTGCCAACTTGCACCCAAAATTTGAGCCCGCTAGCTTTTCCGATCGCCCAAACTGATTGGTTTTCCCCCACCACTGGTGGATTGGTTTTTTCCCCCGACCTATATACTTTTCTTTCAAGCCATTGGGTTGGGGATCTTTCCAGTGGCGGATCCAGGGGGGGGCGACCCCCCCCCTTTGCAATTTGGGCCCCCTCCTTTCACATTCCGGCCCCCCCCCCCCAGAAAATGTTTTTCAGCTGTTTATAATGCCTATTTCGAGTGAAAATTAAGCATAATTTTAATAAATTCCACAAATTTTTAAAAAATTTCGCCTGTGGCGCACTTATATATACTTCTGTGCTGCTTTATTACGTACTTAGTTCTGTGACAGAACTTCTGTCTCTTAAAGTGTCTTCTATTTTGTTTCCTTTCCTGTTTTGTAAGTATATAATTGTACTCAACGCCTTCAGTTTATTTTATGACTATATACCGGCTTATATTTATATATTTACAAGTTTTATTTTGCCTTCATAACATATATATATATATATAAATGGGCAAAGCAAGATTGATAATTGGCAGCTTCTGAAAGTGTTCTAGAATAAATCGTAGAAGTGAAAAATTCTGAAAAGCATCCAATTCCCGTTTTGGTTTTCCACTGATCGATTATACAACTCAATAACTCATCTCATCTTAACTAATCTTTTTAAACATTTGAATTGCTGAATTTTCCACGATTTCAAAAAATCCTTCAACTTCTGGGGGGGCTGGACGCTGGTGTAACGGAGATTTGGGGGTGGGGGGCTCCCCCCCAACTTTTTTGGGGGGGCCCCCTCTGGAGACCCCCCCAGCCCTCCCCCAAAAAAATTTTTCAATTTTTATGCCAAAAATCGCATTTTCAGCCGTTTCTACTGCCAATGGACATTCAACTATGAAGTGATTTTGACATTAGACATGGTTTTTAAACTCGAAAACTTGATTGCCAACATGTTTCCAAGTCCAAAATAAGGTCAATAATGAGTCAGAAAGTTCATCATACTCATACAGTTAACAATGTGTATTCCTCGCAATAATAGACACTTTAAGCTATAAATTTGGATATTTTTGAAAATTTTTGCAAAATTTACTCTAAAAACACCCAATTTTTGGCAGTTTTTCGCGCCTTTGGCGCGACTACCCCACCCCCCCCCCCAGTTGGGGGGGGGACATCCCCCCCCCAAACAAGTCCCGGGGGGCGTTTGAGAAAATGGCTGGGAGGGGCTACCCCCCCCCCCCCACCTTACACCTATGACTCCGCCCCCCAGACCCCCCGTTTCGCACATTGTCTTTGTTGCCTTTGTAGCTTGTCCTCTTTATTGCCACCATTCCTTGTATCTTATATATATATATATACTTATACTATTTTACTGCAAGTTTTTCACTTCGTAAGTTACTATATATATACACATGTACATCTCCATTTTATTTATTTAATCTTTTCAAAAGTTTGCATGACGGATTTTTTTCCAATTTCAAAAAATTCTTCAACTTCTGGGGGACTCTGCCCCCCAGACCCCCCGTGTGCTTCCTGTGTATATATATAAATTCTCCATGCTTTGCTTCACTCACGGGATACAGTTGTTTTCCAATTGGCAAGTGAACTAACCTTTCCATACACAATATTTTCTTGTAAAAATATTTTGTTCCTGGAAAAAGCAAATTTTTACCACCACCCCCCCCCCCAGAAAAATTTTTCAGCGGGCCCCCCCCTTTTCAAAATCCTGGATCCACCACTGGATCTTTCTCGCTCTGTTATATATAATTTTGAGCATTTTTCTCCATCGTTTTAGTTCAAAGAGCATGATTAATGAAGTCATGGGGGGTGGTGGGGGGCGCTTGCAACTGATGTTTCTGGGAAGACTGTTGGGCTCGTCCTCGGCTAGAACTTCCTTTCTGGTCAGCTCTCGGCAGATTCGCACCGGAATGCCTTCCCCAAGTGAGATTTTTATTTATATATATTGTTTGTTTTTTGCAAACAATTGCAATTTTCGCACACGTTTAGATTGGACATGGCTGCTATGCACCTTGTAGGTTATGGTTATTATACTTAGCCAGATTTCTCTATGCCAAAAAAACTGGGGGGGAGTGATCGAAAATCAGGTTTTAGTGCCAAAGTAGACGATTTCGACGAAAAAGTTTTTATGAACCATTGACCAAATTTCCTTAGAATTAGGCATTTTCTGGGAAACCTTATATATGTATATATATATCATATACGTATATATAGAGTGTGAGGGTGGATGGGGAGTTCAAAAAATTGGGAGGGGAACCCAAGCAGTGGGAAGGGGCGACTCAACCCCACAAAAGAAAACCCAAGCATATATTTATATATTGGAATAGAAATTTTGGTATTGTTTTGTTATTATTTGGTCTAGACCAAGAGGGCTAGTGGACAAAACATCTCTGCAAAAATTTCTTCATCTTGTTTGATTTTTGGTGAACTTTTCTGGTTTTGGTGTTGTTTGTAAGTATATGTTTGTTACCAGGTGTAACGGAGATTTGGGGTGGGGTGCTTTCCCCAACATTTTTTGGGGGGCCCTCTGGAGACCCCCCCCCAACCCCCCCCCCCAGGACCCCCCATCCCTCCCCCAAAAAGTTTTTCAATTTTTATGTCAAAAATCGCATTTTCAGCCGCTTGTAATACTAACAAACATCGAATTATGAAGTAATTTTAACATTAGACAGTGATTAAACTCTAAAACTTGATTGTCCAGGTGTTTCTAAGTTCAAAAGAAGGCTAATATTCGGTCAAAAAGTCCATAAAACTATTAGAAACGTGTATTTCTCGCAATAACAAGTACTTTAAGCCAAAAATTTGGACTTTTTGAAAATTTTTGCAAAATTTACCCTAAAAATACCCTATCTTTGGCCAAATTTCGCACCTTCGGAGCGACTACCGCCCCCTGTTGGGGGGAGGGGGATGTCCCCCCAAAATTTCTGGGGGGGGGTTGAAAAATGCTTGGGGGGCTACCCCCCCAACCCCCCCACCTTACACCTAGTATGTATGTTTGTATATACTCTTATCAACTACAGAGACAGGTATATATTTGTTTTCGCAGATATATATATATATATATATATATATATATATACGGTACATTTCACCGAAAGAATGACCGTTGGCGAAATTGGCAAATTGGCGAAATTTAAAGAAAAAATGGCGATTTTAGCAAATTTAGCTACATTTGTGGACCTCAAGCTTGAGCATATGTTGCAACTAAATTCAAGCAAGCTCATAAACCAACTCGTTCGCGAAAATTGCCTTGAAAATTGAAAAAATTCCAAAATTGCAGAAAAGTTCAAATACGTTGGCGAAAAATGCTGCTCGAGTTTATTTCGCTAACGACTTGGTTCATGAGCTTAGTTGCAAACTATGCTTAAGCGTTAGGTTCACAAATGCAGCTAAATTTGCCATTTTTTCTTGAAATTTCGCCAACTTGCCAATTTCGCCAACGGTCATTCTTTCGGTGAAATGTACCGTATATGTAGATGTGCCGAGCAGTTTGATTCTAGTCGCGTTCGAAAGGATGACAATTTTTTTATTTTATTTTTATTTAGGTATTCGAATCAAGATGCCAAGTTTGTCGCCCACTATGACGTCTGGAACCATTGTAAAATGGATGAAGAAAGAAGGTTTGGATCCTTATTGCATACGCATATAGTAATTTTTGTGCGGGGATTCCGATTTTCTTGGAGGGGAGAGGAATGGTGTTGGGAATCAGGCCAGAGCAGGGGCGGGGCGGGGGGCGCGGCGCGAATTTTCTGCTTTTATCAGCATGTTTATTGCATTTATGAAGAAAAAGCTTAAAATACATCCGATTTTTCGGAGAAAATTACCATTTTTGCCTAAAAATGTCAAGAATTTTAGAAAATTTTCTCAGCTCTTCAGTATGAAAAGAATTAAAGATCCGAAGCCCGATTTTATTGCAAAAACAAAAAAATTGCTTCAACTTCTCGGGGGAATCGCCCCAAACCCCCCCCCCCTGGGGGTCTTAGGGGTTTTCACCACCAACCCCTTTTGGTATGCCAAAAGGAACATTTTTGCCATTTTATGGAAAAAACAGCAATTTTCATAAATATGCTTTTTGAAAGAAATATATGCATAGAATATATACACTGACATCCAATGTACGATTTTTGGACAAAAATACAAAAATTGCTCTTCAACTTCTGGGTGACTGCTTTTATAGTCTTGGACCCCCCTCCCCACTTTTCAAATCCTGGATGCGGGGTCTGTATTTTGTTTTTTGGTTTGTTTCTGTTTGCAGGGGAGGAGGTGAACTCTGGTGATGTTCTCTGTGAGATTCAGACGGACAAGGCTGTCGTTTCGCTTGAAGCGGATGAAGATGGCACCATGGCTAAGCATGTGGTATCTTGCGTATTTATTTGTCTTCTATTTTTTGAATGATTTGGCTTATACTCTTTACGTTGACATCTCTGGCATTTTTTAGGGTTTTGAAACTGGGGGGGCCGGGGAGTCCAAGGTATAAAATACCAGAATTTTTAGCGAAAAATTGGCATTTTTAGGTGAAAACACAAAAAATCGCTGTTTTAAGCTTAAAATTAACTTATAATTCCATAAATTAGCTAAAAATTCAGAAAATTTTGACCTCAAAAACTTAATTTTTCGACACTTTTGTGCGACCCCCCAAAAAGTGGGGGCCTCCACTGTACCGCTACAAAACTGCTGCATCTGTCACCCACTTTTGCT
>JASAND010027039.1:0-37825 GCA_030248195.1 Trissonchulus latispiculum
ATTATTTCGGTCAGTCTAAGCGTTGTTTTCATCTGAAATTATGAAAGTGTACGGCTAACTTCACGATAAATTCATATTTCGTTATCTTCATTTGAATTTCTAAATGTACTGCTAAATTCATGAACGGTCAAACTAAATTATTTTCAAATTATTACTTCTGTGTATAGGCCCACGGTCGGACTAGCTAATTGTCGTCATCATTCAAAATTGAGCGCGTGTCAGGCAGTTGGGTTCAAACTCTCTTCGAGATTAGTCGGGCGCCTGTTACTCTCTTCACGCTTCATTAGTTTTGTCGGGTGGGAGCCTTATTTGTTATCATCTGTTCCCGCCTTTTAGTCTGGAATTTTCCAATACGGTTTGTTATGTTTGTTTTGATTTAAACTTGTTCTGGTGCCTTTATTGTGTTCTTGAAATTTGCATTTGAGTTTATGTCGGTTTGATTTTGTGGAATTTAACAGTAAACTCGCAGTTATTTTTGTTAAAGTAAACTCGTATTTTTAATTAGCTCGTTTCTTTATTACGGTAGGCTAGGGTAATTAGGGCGGTAGGAATCTGACCTGCGCACACTCTGTCGAACTGCTGCAATCTTTTAATTCTTCTCCGGAAATTCGCTTGTCGGGGGTCACGCTCTCAGAGCGTACTTTCTACAAGTTTATTTCTGTGATTTAAATTTCGTTTGTTCAGAGATTGTATAGTCTAAATCTCTACACTTACTATCTTTAGGAACTAATGAATTTTGGTTTGATTGGATTTATAGAATAGGATTGCCTGAATCTTAGCCATAAGCAAGAATAATTCCAAAGAATCTCCGCTGAGTGAAACCCTCAACCATATATATACAACTAAATAAAATATTTTAGTACAGTATATAATATAACACAAAAGTGCTAATATTAAGCTCTATGATTAGACCCCCAATATAAGTATTTTTTTTAATTTTTGCAAACTTAAACCTGAATTTTCAAAAATACCGGGTCACCGGGTCACCGGGTCAGGGGTCGACCGGGTCACCGGGTCAGCAAATAGTGACCCGGTTTCATCTCTGCTACTTACATTACATTAATTACTATACAGAATCTGTGACCTCTGTCTGGTGTCTGCTACAGCCAATGGTAAGGCTCACTCCTAAGAAGATAAAGAGAGAACTAAAGCTTAGAGCTTGGCTTATTAATTATTGCAAGTTTACAATTATTTAATTTTTCAAGAAAGCGCCCTTTCTGACATAAGTCAGCTTTGACTAAACCATAAGGAATGTTAATGATGAAAACCAACATTCTAAAAATGTAAGAACAAATGTATAGGGTAATTATTAGACTGTACATATTAAGTCTGACAGCTTCAGGCCCAAGTTTGAGACTGTAACAACGTTAAAATAACAGAAAGTTTCAAACAAATCAAAGCTTACAGAAATGACGTAAAGCTGCGACAAAAGACACTGCTGTGCTACAGTTTTAAGACTATTACAACATTTTGTTATCACAGCTTCACCTATACTATTATTCAGAACAAAACCGTTGTGTCGGAGCGATTTTTAGAATTTTGTTAAACAAACACGCAAGCATGGCGCGTAGCAAGCTGCAGCTTATTTGTTCATGAAAGTTTATATTTAAGTTTAAGCTAATTCTTTGAATTTGACCTTAAAGGTGTTAGATTAGCATACAAATCTGGATTTTTAAGCAATCTCCAAAGCTCAGACAAATTCCTTGAACTTCCGCGTTTACGATTAAATACAAATTACATAAATATTAAACCGATTCCCCAATTTCTGGCGTTGTTGCTGAAGTATGTCACGGAGCCTAAAGATCACCCTCAAAACGGTGCCAGCTTATCAGACTTTGTAATGTGCGAAACGTGCAAATGATTCTTCGATAAAGTGGTCAGCATCGAGCAATGTAGCAAACATTTTTGCCAAGTCTTAATTTTCTACCTGAGTTTTGTTTCAGGGTACTGAATCATGTAGACTAGACATGACAAAAGTACATAATGTAAGAGTAAGAAACTCTTACAGTAGCATGTACAAGTCATGCTAGGCATGCTCGGTGCGATAAGTCGGGACACCCCCCCCCGAGACTTTCGGGGGGGGGGGGGTCCCGACTTAACGCACCGAGCATACCTAGCATGACTTGTTGTACATGCTACTGTAAGAGTTTTTCTTACTCTTATATTATGTACTCTTGGACATGAGCCATTGCATCTTTCTGCATAAGGTTGTCCTGCATGTCAACAAAAACACAGTTCTTGCATTTTTCCTGCTGCGCCTCACCGCAACAGGTCACTTATGTCTGCTTGTCCTCACACGCAGTTTGCTGGATAAAGATTCACTTCTCTACATGAATGCATGTGAGCAGTGCTTTGGCATAGGGCCAGTATGCTTTCTGTTCGAAGAATCACAGTTTCTGACTCCTGTAGCTGCTCACATTTGAGCTTCTCATCATTTATCGGCTCAGCAAATATTTTAAACAAGAAACAAATGCAGAAAAGAATGCCTAATAACATGTGTGTTGAAGCCAACCAAAGTTCACAATATTAAACCAAATTTGTCAACTATCGCTTACCAATTATTTAACAATGTTGAATTATTACCTATTCGTTTTCAGACAATGTTTTGCACGTCTTGCTTTTTGTAGTAAGCAAGCCAGTTACTCCTCATAAATAATTAGCTGCGCAGTAGGTTTATAGTTATGGAAAATGTGCGTCCAGCACAAACTTCATCTTTTGCACAAAATCGTTACTGTTATTATGAGATTCATCGTGCAGTTTACTTTCGAATACGACGACCTTGCAGAGCTCATCTGTCACAGGTTGCAAATTAAGGTTATTTAGAGAGCTTTTTTGAATCTTTCACTCTTTTTGGGACCGTTCTGATCCTCAAGTCAGAGAAGTTGTTTATTGAAATTTATTGCAATTTAGAGGGCAATTGGCTACCACCTACGCCAAGTCGGATGTGCTATGTTTTGCCGACCCCATCCGCTAAGTGCTGAACATTCGGCCAAAGCAACGTTACACAATTCAGTGAAATGAAGCCCTCTAGTGGATTACAAGTTTATTGGCATATAAAACATTTGTTGATCTTTGACTTCAGTTTTCAACAGACCAAGATTTTTTACCAGCATTTTCTGTCATGGCACTCTTTCTGGTTTCCTTTAGTGTAAGTTTGTTCCCTGCAAAGAAACAGAGAGCCTTGCGAGGACAGCTACTTTTCAGATCTTTAGGTTTGCATCAAGCCTATTTATTATCTAGAAAACCAGCACACAGTTATACACACAATAATGGCTCATGTTATGTTGAAGTGATCGCAGGTTATAGGTTATCTACAGAAAAGTCAATCAATCAATCAATCAATCAATTTCCATCGAACTACTCCTCAACATCCTCAATATCTTCATCGATATCATCATCGTCAGCATCATCAGCAACCGCATCGCTTTCGCTTACTTCAGCCTTCGCAGCGCCAATTTTATCCGTTTTGGCCGCCACAGCCGTATCGGCGCCAACTTCAGCATCCAGCCTGCACGTGACCGCAGCAAACGAACTGCGATTGGTCGACGAATCCTGGGCCGCCATCTCCTCCCACTTATCCGCTTCAGGGTCGTAGACCAGAACGGAGCTCTGAAGGCGCCAGGCGTCATCCTGACCCCCGATTGCGTAGATCTTGCCCCCGGCGACGGCCAGACTGTGATGGAACCGGGGCGTGGGCAGCGGTGCGATCTCTCGCCAGGTGTCCTGATCCGGATCATAGACTTCCGCATCGCTCAGGGCCAACATCTGCAGTCCGAGACCGCCGATGGCGTAGATTTCGTGATCCAGCGCCACCAGTTCGGCCAGGTACCGGTGGGTGTTGGGTTGGGCGATGTCGGACCATTGTTTGGTGACGGTGTTGAACTTTTTGCACTGGTTCCATCCTGGAATAGAAAAAAACAATTAAGGTTTTGCTGTCGTACTGAATCGCATCCTTCAGTGCAAGTGCTTGCTTCAGGCGTTGGGGTCTTATATTTCGATTAGCCCCCCACCACTCTAAATCCTTAAAACTTGACCAAATGAGCTAAAATTTGGTATGGGGACGTAAATAGCACCTGGGATTAAACGGGTTAAGATTTAGTCCAACGAGTTAAACGAGTTAAACGAATAAAATTTATCCTATTTCTTTAATGCACTTAGGATTAAAATTTTAATCGAATCCTGTTTCTTTATTCATACTGCGGATTAAAAAATGGAAGAGTTAATTTTAATCCGACCTGCTTAATCGCCGTTTCTTTAAAGATTAATTTTAATCCGTTTAATCCGTCGCCTTCATTTTGAACTAGTTTTTAATTATAGTGCAGCTACGCGGATTAAACGGATTAAAATTTGGCAGATTAAAACTTTTAATCGCTGTTTCTTTAGTGGCGGATTAAATGGATTAAAATCAACTCGTTTAATTCGCGGATTCAAAATGGCCGGATTAAACGAGTTAATTTTAATCCGTTTAATCTCTTTAATTTAGCATTAAAGATATATTAATTAAAATTTTAATCCGGCTGATTTTTAATCCGTTTAATCCGACCACTTTAATCTTTAAAGAAATAGACCCTAAGGGGGGACCAAGGGAAACCGAAAAATTTTTTGCCTTCAATTTTGTTGAAAAGATGTATATATGGCATGGGCGTTCCGGGTCGTAGAACACGAATCTCAAGATCGTTTTTCGAGTTGGCTAAGTATAAGCTAAAGATTTAAGCTTAAGATGTAAGCTTATGCTGAGCTCATATATAGAAAACATGCCCATGCCAAACTTTAGCTCATTTGGTCAAGTTTTAAAGATTTTGAGTGGTGGGGATAATCGAGATAAGACCCAGGCGTTGTTCGTGAGTTATGTAGGTCAAAAGAGGAGCCAGTGTAAATAGCCTATCAGATGCTCGGAACAGTATGGCCGGCGTCTCGGAGGAGGGGAGGTTCACGGTTGACACAGTTAGTGTGCTTATATGCGTTTGAACTAAAACAAATCTTATTGGCTAATCGCCTACCATATGTCAAAATAACGTGCATAAGGTGACCCCCGAGAACTCGGGGAAAGGAGCTCAGCTTAGCATTATTAAGCGTGTGTTTATATGTGACTGAACTGGAATGTATTTGATTGCTGCTTAGCCTCTGCTATGGAAATGCGCTGATGCGGCTAACGAAGTGTAGTGCAATTATGTGTGGTTCTTCCCCCATTAAAATGACGACTAGCCTGAAGGTTATAGACACCTGTGCTCCTCTACCTTGCGTATGAGCAGTTAATGGATGTCTTACTACCGGACCCGAAAGGCCAAGAAGGTGTCTGCTCCAGCTTCCCATTGTGGGACAGCATTCAGGCGACGAAGCGAGAGTCATACTAGCTATGACCAAGAGTGCATAATTGCACTATATATTAGAAGATAATCTTCTAATATATAATAGAATTATGAACTCTTGCTATGACTGATGGGGAGACACAAAGGTTAGCGCCCTCATATAGCCTCTTGGCTGAGTAGCCCGGGAACAACAACAACGTTATAGACAGCCAATTGGCTTACTGCAAGCATAGATATGCTTTCGGATTACTGGCAGATTGCCAGCCACATCCATGCCTTCGTTGGCGATCACCTGCCATTTGTTCAGAGCTCGATTGTAGATCAGCGTGAATCGATCCTCCACGGCGTAGACCTCCCCGTCCACGTAGGCCGCAGCGATCCCGTAGGAATTGAAGGGGATCTCTGCGATGGCAGTCCAGGTGCGATCTTGCAGATCAAACTTCTAAACACCGGAAGACTTCAAGGTCAAGTGACAATTTCAAAGAAAATTGGTGTTTCAATTGAAAATACTGTCATCCTCAGCGCACGTAAACGGGCTGTACTCCGAGTACACGTTTGACTGTAACGACACAGGAATGTTGATGTATATTAAAAAATAAAAAATAAAAATCGAAGAGTATTATGTTAAAGATCAGCAGACAATTTTAAAAGATGGAAATCAGAGTAATAAACTAGTTTTGTTGTCCGGCGTTTGCTGAGTGGTTTAGAGTACTCGACTACAAATCAGCCAAATCGGATTCTATCTCCGCCCTGGACACTTTTCTTTCCATCTTGTAATCCTGATTTCAGCCTTTCACAATTAAATTCAAGGCAGAACAATGTTTAAAATAATTTCCTTGATTAGTTCGACGAAATCTGTCCGTCAAAGTGGTCAAGAAAAGATTCTGGCTGTGAGCTGGAATTTTGGGAGTGAATTTTAAAATTGGCTTAGAAATTATCGTTGTGCAATGAAATTCCTGTATGCTTTTTATTGTTTTATGGTTGCTGCTATTATTCAATGAAAATGGATAACAGTTCGACAACGGTGCGACTTGTGACTGAATTGATAGAAAATTCATTCACTAGCCTGAAGGTTGAGGGTTCTACTTTCGCCAAAAGCAGAAATATTAGGCTCTAGGGGCCAATTTTCTTGAAACTTTTTATATGACTAAGCACTTTAACTACTTAAATTTACGTGTTAAAGATTAAATAATATAATCAGGTTAACCGAAGCGTTAGAACTTAGAAGACAGCCCGAATTTTGGAGGATCCAAATATAGATGTTGCAATAATACCCTTTATTTGACCAATTTTTTCACACATGCATTCGCTACTATGCATGCCCAGCATCTTCTGTAGCTTGTGTGCTTTAGCACAAAGGCACCAAATCGTATTACAATTTCTTTTATAATTTTGTAATTCATTATTAGTCACTTTTCCTGTCAATATGTTTTACCTCCGCAGAGATCTGATACTTTCCATTCTGTACAAAGGCATTGCCAAAGGCATAGATGGTGTCATTGATGCAGACGGCGCCGAGGCGTCTGCGCGCGTCAGTCATCGGTGGGAGTTGGGTCCAACTCTCATTGTTGACGTCCAACAGCTCCACTGAGGACAGGGTGCCCTCTTTTCCATTCCCGCCCAAAACCACGATGACTTCAGTTTGCTAAAATAGACGATAGTATGACAAAAATATGAGGAAGGGATGTTGCAAAGGTTTCGAAGCTTTTTTGAAAATATATATAAATTAACTTAAATTAAAATGTATAGGGGAGAGTAATGTAATGTAAACGTGAATTAAACTAAATTAAATTAAAGTAAAGTAAATTAAATTAAATTAAAGTAAAGTAAAGTAAATTAAATTAAAATGTATAGGGAAGAGTAATGTAATGTAAACGTCCCAGGAGAACATTTAGAACAAGAAGAAATAGGTATTTCAGTTACAAACTGTTTAAAAGAAGTTATCCCGCTGAGAGCAATCCTTGCTATGTCAAATAAGAGCTAACTAGGTACTTCTAGCATATCTGGTAGGTAAGTAATGGTTGGTTACAATAATTTAAATCGTTACTAGTAATCAAGTTTACTAAATTGTAATTTTAGAAAGTTATCAAGCAAATGTTAAAGTCATACGACGGTAGTTCCACAATCCAGCGGTGCCGCCAAAGTTTGCAGGATTCCCACAGCCACGCACTGAAACATTAAGAATGTTTAAAACAATTATGTACATACAGTAAAACAATTATAGAACTTAACTTAAACTATTTTAAACTTGTGCACTTTACGCTAATGCTAATGCACACGAAATCGGCTAATCTTAACAAATTTGGTTTAAATGTGATTATTATTAAATTATTATTAAGCATTACCATTAATATCAAACTAATCGCCATAATTTCGTTGATAAGGTAATATATACCTAAAACTTAAAAATAAAATTGAGCTACTTTGGTGGCCAAATTTGTCCAATAGAAAGCGAAATTGCAGAAACACGACAGATATCAAGAATTTGTTTTTTTGATTTCTCTAAAGGGTTAATGATTTCTCTAACAGACAGTTGGCGGTTAGAATCCAGGATGCTGCAAAGCTACATATTTCACCTCTCCTTATAATCCTACAAGTTTATCGGAGGCTGATCCTGTGAACTTGTGAACTTGGGCTGGAGCGAAAGCGTCCTCGAAAATGTCAACCCGAGAATGTTTGGGAACGAGTTCCAAACTAAGCATGGTTCGATTGTGCATGAGTGGCTGGGAGAGCGCTGGCATAGATAGCCAAAGGTTGTGTATTCTATCCCCACTTCAGGCTCAAATTTTTTGGATCGAGGGTGCTGTAGTGACACTTTCTAAGGCCCTTTTAGTGAGTTAGTGAGTAGAGTTAAAATCTTTTAACTCGTTTAACCCTGCAAGAGAGTTATAATAACCTGTTGAACCCTTTTAACCCAGTGCACGAAAAGGATTGAGTTAAGTTTAACTATTTTAGCTCGTTTAACTCGCTCCGCGAAAAGGTCCCAAGACATTCCGGCTAAACTGAATTGCAATGCTGTCGAGCAAAGCTAACTCTCCTAATGCATTGGTAAAATTACTGTAGAAAGCTTAAAGTTCTATAATTTCAGTTAATCTAAAGACAAAGGGTTGCTGCAAAGTGCAAATATGCCTATGAAAAATCCTTACCAAGGATCAAAAATGAAGCGGGGGAAAATTTAAAGTTCGAAACCCGAAAAAAACTGCAGATAGTTTTATTCAAAAATAAATTTAAAAAGGTAAACGGTAATAGAAGCAGTAGTTCCTGGGGGTCAGTAGAGAATTGCACAAAACTTTTCCTCTTTTATGCAATTTGAACACAAAGTTTGGGTTTTTAGTAAATGACGAATAACAAAATTATTGCAGAAATTATCTGCTACCCCACGCAGTCGAAATTTGAACTGAACAAAACCACAAAATTGCACTGAATAAACTGATGGAAAACAAGCAATTACTTATTTTGATTTATTAAACCTCCCGAAAATTTAAGATTTCTGAAATTTCTATTCAATTAGCAAATAACTTACAAAAATATTATTAAAATTGTGTACGTAAATTTTAGTAACTCAATGAGAACCAGTTTTAATAAATTACTTCTGGCAATTTAGTGTGCCAGCCCCCCACTCAAATATTGTTCAACTTTGTTCATTGTCAACATGTCTCATTTTTGTAAGCAAAAATGCAAGTTCATGCAAAACGTTTTGTAGTTTTGCGGAGGAAATACACAAAAACAGTGTTTTCCAAATGAAACGCTGTCTATAAACTTTTGTGACCAAACATGAGTCAAATCGTTCCGTTCAATTAATTCGCAATCGTTTGAACTGTTTGACGTAGGCCATTTTGAACGTGAGTTCGTTTAGTCAGTGGGTTTAAATTAAATTTTTATTTATTTTATTTTTATTTTATTTATTTTTTATCTATTATACATTTATTGATTCAATTGAGTTAGTTTCAGCTCGTTACTAGATTTGTTCACCAGCATACGTCGTTTAGGCAAAACAATTCTTCTCTATACTACTTACTCTATTATGTTGTGAAGGATTGAAATCAGGATTGAAAGATGTGAAGAAAAGTGTCCAGGGCGGGGATCGAACCGCCGAGCTTTGGATTAGAAGTAGAATGCTCTACCACTTACGCCACATCCCCGGACACTGAGAATAGTTTATTGCGCTGATTTCAACCTTTCTGGGTTGCTGATATTTAACAATGTCACTGAGAAAAACAAGACAACTTCCGATGTTACACAGCTGCGCCGCCCCCCATACGTTCGCAAAGATTAAAATTTTTCCAAAGGCTTAGGAAAAAGTTTGGGCCGACGAAAAACAAACACTAAAGTCTGACATGAAAATGTGTGTAGAAAACTGCGATCACTTATACAGCATTTAATATTCATCACAGACCCATAACATTATATATTTTCAGAATCCTCATGATATCCTTTGGAACGGCCGTGTTTTCGACTAGATGCAGTAAAATGCCGCAAAATTCTTTTCAATTATGTGGAAATCTCCGATTTTCGAATTGCAGAGGGAATCAGAACCAAAGGAAATGAGATTGTTGTCGCAGATTTTGGTGAAAAATGGTCTTTAGTTAGGATGGGAAGTAGCTGATAAGATACGCGCCAATGTAGGAAAAATCAGGATGTGTTTGCAATAAACAGTTTTTTCAGCCTCGAAAAATTCCTAATTTTGTTAATTTTTGGATAAAGAACAAAAGACTGACTGAAAACATTTGAGCCGGAATTTTTGAGGAATTCTAAACTAGGAAGTGTTAGTGCCATTTACATATTAATCGTGCTCACTCTTCCTCCAGGACTTGAACCACTTAATATGGAATATCTGACTTAGATTTCGCCCGACGGTTTTGGTGGCACCAAGACTTTATAGTAGGGCTATTCTGGACTCTTGTGAAATACTGTACTGTACTGTACTCTGGTACTGAAGAAATCCCCTGAGGTTGGAACTGAAACTATGATTAATCTGAAATAAAGAAGTGCGTGCCCGGGCTTTTCCAAATGGGCAGGCAATCAAGTCTGGATTCTGCCCTGTGGGCAGGAAAATGGAAGTGTTGAAGAGGAGGCTATGAGTCGAGTGGTTTTACCAACATCCAAAGCATGTTCAGGATCCTAATCCACGTGGGGATTTCTGAAAAAAATTGGGGTGTGGGTAAAAGCCAGCCCAGCCCCCAGCCCCAGCCTCCAGCCCCAGTGGGTAAAACCCGGCCTCCAGCCTCCAGCCCCTTGGGTAAAGTCCAGCCCCGACCGCCAGCCCCATTGGGTAAAACCCGGCCCAGCCCCAAGGGTAAAACCCAGCCCCGTTTTTCCAGCCCCCTTTTTCCAGCCCCTTTTTCCAGCCCCTTTTTCCAGCCCCGTTTTCCTGACCGCGTTTTCCAGCCCCTGTTTTCCAACACCTGGGGTAACGTTTCGCAGCCAGCAGCATGTCCCGGTCCATGTACTAGTTCCATTAACCTGGGCCAGTTCCTGAGAGCAAGCACAGAAAAGTGGGGGTCGCGACCAGTACCTTATTTCCCCGGTTAGAAAAATAATGAAAGTTAAAATGTGAAATATTTAACACTCTTGACGGCATTGGCTTCAGTCCGACCGACTAAACTGTCACAGGCTGGCTGTCCGACCAGTGAAGGCAATTTTAAGAAAGGCAATTATAGTTGAATTTCAGTAGTTTTTAAACGGATTGAAAAACAGCTAGTTTTAATTTTAATAGCCATAAGATAACGTGGGGGGAATGAGGGGGGTGCGTGCAGACACCCCCCAGACCGACAAACAACGGGTAGATCTCCTTTAGCGAGAACGAAAAAAGTGACCCTCTCTCTAAGGCCCGGCCCGTGAGCTTCGGCCCGCGGCCTGGTCCGGCCCGTGAACTTTGGCCGTCGGCCCGCTAGGCCCGGCCGCGGGCTGGGCCGGGCCGGGCCGGGCCGCGGGCCGTAATGCAGGTCTCTACTGCCTTCACCGGCAGGATTGCCAGCTTGCGACAGTTTCGCCGAATTGTAGCCTTAAAATCTTCAAAAGTATAAAATATTTCACATTTTAACTTGTATTTTTGGCTAACCAGACAATTAAGGTACCGGTCGGCCGGGACCTTACTATTAACTGCTTGCTGTTAGAAACTGGTTCAGATGAATGGAATTTATATGGGCCGTTTCATGCTGCTGGCTGGGAAAAACCTAATGTCCCAGGGGCTGGAAAACCGGGGCTGGGTTTTACCACAGGCGCAGGAAAATGGGGGCTGTGTTTTACCCTTGGGGCTGGAAAACAAGGGCTGGGTTTTACCCTTGGGGCTGGGCTGGATTTTACCTAGGAGGGCTGGGTTTTACCCATCGGGGCTGGAGGCTGGGGCTGGGGGCTGGGCTGGGTTTTACCAGCACCCAAAAATTGGTTTGTTTGTCGCGAAGTAGGCGACATTGCCTTAAAACCACGTGTGTTGCGGGCACTGGCCCGGGTCCGTCCTTCTCAAGGGGAGTGCTAACCAGCTCTCCTTTCTTACAACACAAAAGCACAGGGTGGCTGTCTAACGTATATAAGGCTACAGCAGAGTTGCAACATCACTGAATCAGGTTTCATGAAACAAGCCTTCATGGAAGCATGAAATTTCAAGACCATAAATATAGCAAGTTAACGGACATGGTAGGATGTAATGTACCACGTCTTAGGTTAGCTTTATTTACCAGTGATCTACTCATCCTTTACATGCATAACTAAATGAGCACTGACAAGACAAATTTCAAAACAGTTACCTACAACAACACGGAAACAGCAATTAATGATACACTTGCACTGATTGGGCCGGGCCACTAGTGGCTGCAGAGCACTCGTACAACTAGAAATTAAAATATACATTAGATGCTAGGTAGTGTTCAGTTCAATCAAAAATTTGTTGCAAATAAGTGAGTAAAAATAGTCAATTCAGTAAAACCAAGGCCAACAAGAAGTATTCAACAAAGTAAAACTACCAAAATATTATGTGAATTGAAACAAGCAGCTAATAACAGAGCATAAGTGCACAAATTTGGCGTCGTAAATTGTTAGCTGACATTTTTGAACTAGAATACTTGAATACTAGAATACTTTGAACTAGAACTGGAAAAGAAAAGTATAATAACAAGAATTTAGTTAGCTGTGGGGTGGCCTCCCTTTGTTTGTATATGAATGGGGGAATGGGCATAGGTGTACCTGGGGGCATAGATGTGTTAGGGGGGGGGTGGGGGGGGGGACCCCCCCCCACCAAATTGACAAATTTTCGCGACCCCCCCCCAGATTTTTCAGACTTTAGCTAGGCCCCCCCGATTTTTGGCCAAAAAGTGGCCAAAAATGGCAAAAAAATCGAAAATTTAGGGGTTTTTTGGGAAATTTGGCGGACCCCCCCCCACCCTCCGTCGGAACCCCCTTACCCCCCCCCCCCAGATTTTTTGCCCAGCCACACCTATGCCTGGGGGGGGGGAACCCCTCCCCCCAAATGGAAAAGTGCCAACCCCACCCTCGAAATGTTGGAGGCAGACCCCACCCCCAAATTGCCAAATCCCAGACCCCACCCACCCAAATTTGCCAGACCCCACCCTCAAAATTTTGAAAATTTTGGCTCAAAATTAGTAAAAATCCGAAATTTTTTGGAAGAATTCATAATTTTTGCAAAAAATCCAAGTTTTTTCGAACAAATGAGCAAAAATGAAGAAATATTGTTGATTTTTAGTTGGAAATAACGCTTTTTTTAGCAAATTTGCGAATTTTTTCTAAATTTTTTACCCCATAGTCATAGTTTCCCTGGAAATTTTGGTTGGGGGGGGGGGGTAAACTTCGGAAATTTGGTGGTCGACCCCCGAATGTGATGGGGAGTACCCCCCGAACCCCCCCCCCAAAATTCGGACCTCAGAAAATTCAAAAAATGGCCAAAAAATGCAAAATTTTCTGTAATTTAGCCCTTTTTTTATCAAAATAAGGCTTGTTCTTAACGTTTTAGGCGTTTTTGCACCGTTTTAAAGCGATTTTAGGCCAAAATTTTAGAAAAATTTTTCAAAAAATGACCATTTTTCGACCAAATTTAGCTAACTTTTTGGGTCCAAAAATCGTTGGGGGGGGGGGTTCGGGGGGGGGGTAGCCCAAAGTGGGGGGGAGGGATTGTCCAAAAATCTGGGAGGGGGTAAATTTGGTCGAAAATTTTGGGGGGGGGACCCCCCCCCCCCCCCCCCCCCCTGGGGAAACTATGCCCATAGTTTCCCTAGGGGGGGGGGTTGGGGGTATCCCCCCAAAATTTTCGACCAACTTTACCCCCCCCCAGATTTTTTGACTATCCCTCCCCTGCTTTTGGTTACCCCCCCCCCCGAACCCCCCCAGCACTTTTTGGGGCCAAAAAGTTAACTAAATTTTGCTAAAAAATGGTCATTTTTTGAAAATTTTTTCTCAAATTTTGGCTTAAAATCGGTTTAAAACGGTGTAAAAACGCCTAAAACGATAAAAACAAGCCTTGTTTTGACAAAAAAAGCGTTAAAATACAGAAAATTTTGCGTTTTTAGGCCATTTTTTGGATTTTCTGAGGTCCGAATTTTGGGGGGGGTTCGGGGGGGGGGTACTCCCCATCACTTTTCGGGGATCGACCACCAAATTTTCGAAGTTTGCCCCCCCCCCAACCAAAATTTCCAGGGAAACTATGTTTTACCCCCCCCCCCCAAATTCGATTTTTCCGGACCCCACCCCAGCTCAAAACGGCTGACCCCACCCACCCTAACGTTTTCTCAAGGTACACCTATGGGAATGGGAGGAGGTGGAGTTATTTTTTCAACCCCCCCCCACACGAAGCCCATTTCTAGAAAACAATTAGAAAATAATTAGAAATCAATTAGAAAGTGGGCCCCTTGATTTTAGAAAACAATTAGAAAATAATTAGAAAATAATTAGAAAACAATTAGAAAACAATTTAGAAAACAATTAGAAATTTATTAAAAAATTTTTCTAATTGTTTTCTAGAAATGGGCTTCGTGTGCCCCCCCCCCCCAGAAATTTTTGGGGGGGGGGCTGGCCCCCCCCCCCCCACTGGGGGGGGGGGGTAGTCGCGCCGAAGGCGCGAAAATTGGCCAAAAATTGGGTATTTTTAGGGTAAATTTTGCAAAAATTTTCAAAAAGTCCAAATTTTTGGCTTAAAGTACTTGTTATTGCGAGAAATACACGTTTTTAATAGTTTTATGGACTTTTTGACTGAATATTAGCCTTCTTTTGAACTTAGAAACACCTGGACAAACAAGTTTTAGCGTTTAAAACCACTGTCTAATGTTAAAATTACTTCATGATTCGATGTTTATTAGTAGTACAAACGGCTGAAAATGCGATTTTTGACAAAAATTTTTTTGGGGGAGGGCTGGGGGGGGTTGGGGGGTCTCCAGAGGGGGCCCCCAGAAAATGTTGGGGGGGGAGCCCCCCACCCCAAATCTCCGTTACACCTATATATGGAGTTGGGCACTGGGCAAGATTGGTGTAATTGGGGGGGGGGGGAACCCCCCAGCCATTTTTGCAAACCCCCCCAGAAATTTTTGGGAGCCACCGCCCCCCCCCCCCCCCAAAGTGGGGGGGGGGGGGGGTAGTCGCGCCGAAGGCTCGAAAATTGGCCAAAATTTGGGCTTTTTTAGGGTAAATTTTGCAAAATTTTTCAAGAAAGTCCAAATTTTTGACTTAACGTGTTTATTATCGCGAGAAAGACCTTATTCTGGACTCAGAAACATGTTGGCAATCAAGTTTTCGAGTTTAAAAACACTGTCTATGTCAAAATTACTTAATGCTTTCATGTTTTTCGGCATTAGCAATGGCTGAAAATGCGATTTTTGGCATAAAAATTGAAAAAAATTTTCTGGGGGAGGTTTGGGGGGGGGGTCGTGTCGTGGGGGGAGGGGGGGTTTGGGGGGGGCGGACTAAAAAGGGGGCCCCCCAAAATTTCGGGGGAGGGGGCCCCCACCCCAAATCCCCGTTACACCTATGAAGATAGTCCCCACAATTTTCGATCACCTCCTGGATTTTTTACTTACTCTCCCCAATGTTTGGCTACCCTCCTCAGCAAAATGACAAGTTTCCGTCTCCGCCATAGGTGTGGCTGAGCAAAAAATCTGGGAGGGTGGGGGATAGAGATGAGCACGGGCCGGATTTTTTCGGCCCGGCCCGGCCCGGCCAAAAGAAAAATTTCAAAATTTTACTAACAATATTATTTCAAAGGCGTCAATGCAAGATGGAGGAGAGGCTAAATTATGCTATGAAATTTTGCCATAAAATAACCAGAATCAGTAAATGTGTAACTAATTTTAGTGATTTCACAACATTTTCTAGAGTTGATCCGGCCCGTTTAGGCCCGCCCCGGCCCGCAGTTAAAAAATTTCTCGGCCCGGCCCGCTAACCAATGGAGGTCGGCCCGGGCCGGGCCGACGGACCGAAATACTTATCTCTAGTGGGGACCCCCTAAATTTTCGATTTTATGCCATTTTTGGCCACTTTTTGGCCAAAAATCTGGGGGGGAGCAAAAATCTGAAAATCTGGGGGGGGGTCGCCGAAATTGTAATTTTGGTGGGGGGTCCCCCCACTCCCTCCCTACCACATCTTAATGGCCTTCCCCTCCGCCCGCCAATCTCCCCTCCCCCCATTGGTGTGTTGGGGGGGGGGGGTACCCATCAGTGGCGGATCCAGGGGGGGGCCCGGGGGCCCGGGCCCCCCCCCTTTGCGATTTGGGCCCCCTCCTTTGACATTCCGGGCCCCCCCTAGAAAAATCTTTTTCGGATGTTTTTGCAATGCATATTTCAGGTGAAAATTAAGCATAATTTTAATAAATGTCACAAATTTTTAAAAAATTTCGCCTGCGGCGCACTCATATTTCTGTGCTGCTTTATTACGTACTTAGTTCTGTGACAGAACTTCTGTCTCTTAAAGTGTCTTCTATTTTGTTTCCCTCCTGTTTTTGTAAGTATATAATTGTACTCAACGCCTTCAGTTTATTTTATGACTATATATATACCGGCTTATATATATATATATATATATATATACGGGCATTTACAAATTTTATTTTACTTTCATAACGTATACGTATATATAAATGGGCAATGCAAGATTGATAATTAGCAGCTTCTGAAAGTGTTCTAAAATAAATCGTGGAAGTGAAAAATTCTGAGAAGCATCCAATTCCCGTTTTGGTTTTCCACTGATCGATTATACAACTCGATAACTCATCTCATCTTAACTATATAATCTTTTTAAACATTTGAATTGCTGAATGATTTCAATATTTCCATGATTTCAAAAAATTCTTCAACTTCTGGGGGGCTCAGCCCCCCAGACCCCCCGTTTCTCACATTATCTTTGTTGCCCTTGTAACTTGTCCTCTTTACTGCCACCATTCCTTGTATATACTTACACGATTTTACTGCAAGTTTTTCACGTAAGTTACTATATATATATATGTATATAATATGTACATGTACATCTCCATTTTATTTATTTAATCTTTTCAAAAGTTTGCATGACGGATTTTTTCCAATTTCAAATAATTCTTCAACTTCTGGGGGACTCCGCCCCCAGACCCCCCGTGTGCTTCTTGTGTAGAAATTCTCCATGCTTTGCTTCACTCACGGGATATAGTTGTTTTCCAATTGGCAAGTGAACTAACCTATCCATACACAATATTAATTTTATTGTAAAAATATTTTGTTCCTGGAAAAGAAAATTTTTACCCCCCCCCCGGAAAAATTTGGTTACCCCCCCCCCAGAAAAATTTTTCAGCGGCCCCCCCTTTTCAAAATCCTGCATCCGCCACTGGTACCCATAGGTGTGGCTGGGCTAAAAATCTGAGGAGGGAGGGGGTTCTCGACGGAGGGTGGGGGACCCCCCGTAAATTTTCGATTTCATACCATTTTTGGCCACTTTTTGGCCAAAAATCGGGGGGGGGGGGGTAGCACAAACAGAGGTGTATATACCTTGAGAAAAAGTTGGGGGAGAGGGTAGCCGAATTTAGGGTGGGTGGGGTCAGCGTCAGCCGGTTTGAGGTGGGGTGGGGTCCGGAAAAATCGAATTTGGGGAAGGCAAAAAAATTTTCAATCAAAGATTTAGAAAAAAACGCGAATTCGCTGAAAAACGTTATTTCCAACTAAAAATCAACAATATTTCTTCATTTTTGCTCATTTAGTCGAAAAACTTGGATTTTTTGTAAAAAATCCGAATTTTTCCAAAAAATTTCTAATTTTTACTAATTTTGAGGCAAAATTTTCAAAATCTTCAGGGTGGGGTCTGGAAAATTTGGGTGGGTGGGGGCTGGGATTTGGCCATTTGGGGGTGGGGTCTGCCTCCAAAATTTCGAGGGTGGGGTCGGCACTTTTCCGTTTGGGGGAGGGGTAACCCCCTCAGGTATATACACCTCGGCCCAAAAATCTGGGGGGGGTCGCCAAAATTTGACATTTTGGGGGGGGGCCCCCCCCACCCCCCAACACATCTATGGGGGGACCCCTCCCCCCAAATGGAGGGGTCGCCAACCCTCCCCCCTAAAAAAGTTTTTCTACCCCACCCCCCAAATCGGCTGTCGGCCGACCCCCCCCCCCCAAAAAATGTTCAACCCCCTACATGAATGTTCCCAAATTTTTAGCCAAAAAGTCGAAAATTTTCAGAAAATTAGCGAAAAATTGCTATAATTCGCTTAATTACCTTAAACATCGCCAAAAATAGCTGAAAATTGAGAAAATTTTGCGGTTTTTTATTGAAAAACCGATTTTTCGCCGACCCCCCTCGAAAATTTTTTTACCTCCCCCAAATCGGATTTTTCGAACCCCCCTCCCCCTTTTTGCCATAACCCCTCCCTACTTTTTTCAACCCCCCACCCCCACTTTTTCGCCAGCCACACCTATCCCCCAAAATTTTGTTTGTTGGTTCTTTTAACGAGTTCTTGTGTTAATCTTTTTGAGTCACAATTTCTAAGGTCAAATTAAAATAAAATGTTTCCTGGCGCAAATCGTGAAACTAAAAACAGATTTTTTGTCGCCCCTTCTAAAATTTTTCTTACCCCTCCCTAAATCTACTTTTTCCGACCCTCCTCTCTCTTTTCCGCCAGATCGCCTTTCTATCTTTTCAACCCCACTTTTTTCGCCATTACTACCTATGCTCCCCCAGTAAAAATTCAGCTTAACGAAAGCCAAACTTTGTTAATTCAGGATGGAAGTCCCAATTTGGCTAGGGAATTAGAGGAGTTTCAAAAAATCTAAAATCGAAATTTTTACCCTAAACTTTAGTACAATCGAACCAAAACATCTTTTGCGTTTAAAAGCTATTTTTGAACGGTTGTATATAGTTATTTTACAGCTAATTCTAGCCAGTTTTTCTATGCCTTCAAGCTAATGCCAGCTAATTCAAAAGTTTCTAAAAATTCCCAAAACGTTTTGCACAAATAATGTTACCTTTTTTACTTCATTTGGACCCATTTAGGGGAAGGGGTCCGAGCAAGCCTTAGACTTAGGGTCGGGCTTAGACTTATGCTATTTTTGGCCCGGTGCGACGACCTCCTCCCTCCCCAGTTGGGGAGACGCCTCCCTGCAAACATTTCTGGTTGGGGGGGGTGAAAAATGGCTGGGGGCTGTCCCGCCTGGCTTATTTTTACTGGGGGGGGGGCGCCCCCATTCGGCGACCCCCCCCCCCCCGCAACCAAAAAATTCCAAATTTTACCATTTTTACCCTAAATGTTCGAACAATTTTCCGGTTTCGCCGGATTCTTAACGAAAGTTTCACTATTTTAGCGTAAAATAAGACCTGGAATTAGTCATTTTTAGCGATTTTTGGCATTTTTTGCACAAAAAACGTAAAAAATTAGCAACATTTTTTCAAAAATATGCCCCCCCATTTTTGGTGAGCCGGCTTTTTTCTAGGCAAAAATTTCTGGGGGGGGGAGCAGGGGCGCACCCAGGATTTTGAAAAGGAAGGGGTCGAACTTGAAAATTTTCCTATTTTTTGGTTTTATGCATTGAAAATAGCTCAGCTTTTGCTTTCTCCCCAAAAATTCCGGGGGGTAAATCAGACAAAAAGGGAGGGGTCGAAACCCCAAAACCCCACCCCTGGGTGCGCCCATGGGGGGAGGGTCCCCCAGGTCTGGGGGGGGGGGTGTAATGTTTCAAAAAATGCCTAAAAATAGCTATTTTTGCTGCTAAGCTAAAAATTAACTATTTTTAACTTAAGTAAACAACATAGCTAAAAAAATGCTTAAAAAATAGGTAAAAATCCGGCGAAGCCGGAAAAATTTCAAAATTTACCCTCACCCTATTTTCCGGGCATTTTTAGAGTTCTGGGGGAAGGCCGAATCTGGGGGGGGCGGCCCAAGTCTGGGGGGACAATTTCTGGGAAGGGGCCCCACCCCCCCCTTTAGGAAAAAGCCAGGGCCATGGGGGGCAATTTCGAGCCCCCCCCATAACTTTTGGCCTAAAAATAAGCCAGCCCGCCGTTACACGAATGTATATGGGAGGGAGGGTATCTGCCCTTCTCGTGAGGGGTCTCTTGCAGAAGAAAAGCTGTAGCTCTCCCACATTAGCGTAAGATTGAATTAGAAAACTGTTCTTTGTTGTTGTAGCTTATATACGTATATATATATACATTGCTGAAATGAATCTGCTAGATTTTCCTCAATTGGTGGAAGGAAGTAGGCTTCCGGTGAAAATGAATTCAGTAGAGGGCTGGCGTAGGTTTCGGACTATTTTATTTATCATTTGTGATTATTTTCGTCCATATGTAATGGGATGGAGGCGTGTTCAGGGGATACTCCTCATACTGAACTGAACTGTTGACGATTCCGTCCCCTTGACGGCACTACGTACTATATAAATCAAAATGTCCATAAAATTCGTGAAAATTCGGGTGTATATGTATATATATCTGGCATTTTTTTAGGGTTTTGAAAGTGGGGAGGGGGCTTCGCCCCCCCCCCCCTAGGGAGGGGGAAGTGGGGGGGGGCTTTCGAAAAGTGGGGGGGGGGGAGCCAAAAGTAAAATATACCGAAATTTTTAGCGAAAAATTAGCATTTTTAAGGTAAAAACGCAAAAAATCGCTGTTTTTAAGCTTAAAATGAGCTTATAAGTCCATAAATTAGCTAAAAATTGAGAAAATTTTTGAAAATTTGACCCCAAAAACCTTATTTTTTGACACTTTTGGGCGACCCCCAAAAAAGTGGGTGGGGGCTTGCCGAAAAGTGGGGGGGGGCGAAAGTGGGGGGGCTCCGAAAAGTGGAGGAGGGAACCGAAAAGTGGGGGGCCCCCCCACCCCCACCCCCACTAAAAAAATGCCAGTATATGTATAATATATCATAGGGGTCGCGTCAGCGACCCCTATAATATGTGTCAAAAGTCCCTGGAGACACCGTAAAATAAGCTGCGCAGAGGCTGCGCAAAATCCTGCGCAGATCCTGCGCAGATCCTGCGCAGATTTCATGCGCAAATTGTAGAGCACATCGAGTTTAGTATGTGTGCGAAGTTTCAGCCCCGTATCACTTTCCGTTAAAAAGTTGTGCCCCGGACCGGTTATGGCGGCGATGTTTTTTTTCCGGTTTCTCCTATTTAATGGTCGTATTGTCCTGACTTTCCGCCTCTTTCACGTAATCTGCAGCGGAGGCCGGACCTAAAGGGGTATAGGGTCTGGTAGTACCCCATGCGCCATTTAAGAATCGCTACTTTTTTTGCGCCGCAGGTGCGCCACAGCGCCGCAGCGGCGCCGCAAAGTCGGCTCAGAGCTAAAAGTGACCATTTTTGTGGTCGCTGCGCAGCTCGAACGTTAAGAGCTGGAGCCGATTTCTTTTTATATTCAGAAACTACATATATTGAACTAACTAAATAGCTAAGTCTCGTTTCTCTATCACTTCCCATGCGACCACAGTGGCCGGTCAAAAATGGTGAAAATTCGAAAAATGAAAAATCGAAATTTCTCGCTGTGTATTCAACTTAGAAAGCTTTTCTTTCATACAAAGGTTTTCTGGCACGGCGAATTGATTCCCGTAAGCAGTTTTGCCGTCGGACCCACCCATATTGCTGGGCTGGTTCCACTTTGCTGTCGGGAGGGTCAGTTCGGTACCGACTTCCAAGAACACCATATAGGACTGTGCATAGCCTCTCAAAACTTTCTCCATAGGGGTTTTCTGGTGCGCCCAGCTCATTTCCGGTGTCCGTTTTGCCGTCCGACCCACCCATATTGCTGGGCTGTCTCCACTTTGCTGTCGGGAGGGTCAAGTCGGTACCGACTTCCAAGAACACCATATAGGACTGTGCATAGCCTCTCAAAACTTTGTCCATAGGGGTTTTCTGGTGCGCCCAGCTCATTTCCGGAGTCCGTTTTGCCGTCCGACCCACCCATTTTGCTGGACTGGCTCCACTTTGCCGTTTGAAGGGTAAATCGGGTAGGGGGTCAAGTGGTCAAAAATAAGATTTTTCAAAAGTGGTCAAATTTGGTACCAAATGAAAGCGCTAAGTGAGCTGAACAACCTTTGTCATAGAATTGCATGCTCAAAGTGGCTGTAGAGTGCTGTGGTAGGGTGGGGGTGGGGACTTAGGCGATTTTGGGTCAAAACTAAAATTTTTCAAAAGTGGTCAAATTTGGTACCAAATGAAAGCCCGCATCGAACTGAGCAACTTTTGTCATAGAAGTGCGTACCTAAAGTGGCTGTAGAAGGCTGTGGTGGGGTGGGGTGGGGACTTAGGCGATTTTGGGTCAAAAATTAAAATTTTCAAAAGTGGTCAATTTGGTACCAAATGAAAGCCCGCATCGAACTGAGCAACTTTTGTCATAGAAGTGCGTACCTAAAGTGGCTGTAGAGGGCTGTGGTGGGGTGGGGTGGGGACTTAGGCGATTTTGGGTCAAAAATTAAAATTTTCAAAAGTGGTCAAATTTCGAGTCAAATGAAGGCCCGCATCGAACTGAACAACTTTCGCCATAGAACCACCCACCCAAACGTGCTGTGTCGGATTTATATACTTTCTTTCTCAACCGGATTAAACGACAGACATAGGCCCAACACACATATTATCCCCTTTTGTGCGGAGCATTTTTGTTACTTGTATATATATATAATATATATATTTATAATTTAGAAAGTTTAGGAAACCATTGCGGCTATTGGATAAAACAGTGAATATATATATAATCTGAAAACTCCGCCGAATCCACAATAGTATCCTTTTTGTCGTGGTGTGATCTAAACATTGAAAACTTTGTAAATTAATGAAATAATTTCAGGCCATTTTGAGTGCTTCCAACATTACATTAAGGGCAGGATATACGTATATATAATACATTACTGAAATCTCTAAGGAGAGGATTTTTAAGTGTGTTTTGTTTTAGTATTTTTTAAATTTCTGTGATACTGTTTTTGCTTTCAGAAGAGGCAGAGATTGTGTCCATTAAGGATGTTGACGGCGAAAAGCTATATTACGTTCATTATGTTGATTGTAAGTTTTTCGTCACTCAGAAGTTATTATATATTTGTTGTTATTATTATTATTCGTTGAAGTAATGTAGTGCTCGCGGTTGGATATACACGGTACTGACCTCCCCCCCTCCACTAGTGGGGTGGGGCAAAAGTGGGGAGAATCCAAAGTGAAAGTGGTCTAAAATTGGCAAAAATGCGGTAAAAATAGCCTGTTTTCTACATTGCGATAACTATGCTTAAAACTGCTCAAAAATCGAGTTTGAGTACTAAAGGACGATGTTTGACCAAAAAATTCCGGCGAAGCCGGAAAATTCTTAAAAATTTTGACCAAACAGCCTTTTAAAATTTGAAATTTTCTGCGCACCTTATATATAGTGAGTGGGGGGAAGTCGTCGAGTGGGGGGGACGCCCGCCCCCGCTAAAAAACCCAGTTTCCTAAAAAATTTCATGGAGGGGGACTCGGGGGGGGTGCCCCCAGGTCTGGGGGTGGGCGGGCACAGATTTCTGGGGGGGGGGGAGGCGAAACATTTTTCGAAAAATGCTTAAAAATGCTATTTTTTCTGCTGAGCTAAAAATTATGCAATTTTTAGCCTAATTTAAAGCTTAAGGCCTAAAAATTTTTTGAAAACTTAACCTAAAAACCTTATTTTTCTGTTGACTTTGAAGTCCATGCCCTATCCTGGGGGGGCGATTCTGAGGGTGCGACCCAAGTCTGGGAGGGAACCGATTTCTGGGAGGGACTCCCTGCTGGATTCGCCGGTGTACGACGTGGGCGAAATTAGCTCAACATCTTCTGTATGTATATATGTATAAATTATAAATAATGAAATGGGGGAGGCGTGTATATATATATACATATATATATATATATATATATATATATATATATATATATATATATAAATTACGAATAATGAAATGAGGGGGGGCGTCTGAGTTTTTAAGGAATTTAATGCTTGATTATACTGTGTAACAACAGTATGTATGTATCATGGGGGAGCTCGGAGAGCCCCCCATAATATGAGCTATAAAGGCACTTTGCGGATTTGGAAAAGTGCTAATTAGGCATAACTAATTAACGGGAAGGAATTAAGAGCTAATATTTACATTTTTGAAATCTCCAGGCCAAGAGCTTTCGAATGATACCAAACTTGCCCGGAAAAAATGAACTTTGAAAAAATCGACTTTCTCTTACGGGTTTGAAAGTGGGGTTTTTTTTCTCTGTATTCAGCATGATTTTTTCCATTTTTCTGTTAACTCGATTTTTCAAACGGCTCATAGGAAAAATTTTTCTATACTATTTTTTGATTATCTAGGCAATGGCATTTAGCAAGTTTATGTTTTTTTCCCGAATTTCGATCTGGTTCGATTTTTATAGATGGTCAAAAATGGAAAAAATAGCGTTTTTGGACACCTTCAAGCTGAAAAATTTCTAAGTCCGAAAATTTGAAAATAGTCTAAAAACGGGCAAAAAAGCGTGTAAGTTCAAAAACGCGAAAAATTGTCAACCTCTAAAATGAATGCGGCCAAGATTGTTTCATTATATCTTTAGCTAAAATGAATGTGGCAAAGATTGTTTCATTATATATATAGCTGGAGTGGAGGTTACAATACAAAATCCTTCAGGCTTGCTATATATAAGTTAAAACCCGCCCATTATGGATGGTATCACACTCTGATACAATACCAAAAATGAAATAGGACAAGTAGGAAAAATGCTCCTTGCAGTCGCATGAAAAAGTTAATATGAGCTATGATGGCCAACATTTAAGCGTGTCAAGGACAAGACTTAAAATGTTTAATATGAGCCAGCATCTAAATATGTAGAGGACAAGATGTAAACGTCTAACATGAGCCGCTACGTTTCTCTTGGGCTCATATTGACGCAAATGAAATGGCTAATATATTTTGTAGATACAAAGGCTTTCTTCAGATAGTCAAAAGGTTAGGATGGTTTGCATATGCAAGGATGGTAAGGCTGGATGAAATCTCACTAGGTAAGTATATATCGTCTGTGACAGTTCTAATTTTTATTTCCTTATTCAGGTTTATATTGATTGCTTTTGTTAATAATTTATATACATGTACATACGTATAGTGAGATCTGAAGCAGCGTCGTAAAACAAACACATTTTTTGAAGTGAAGTTGAAAAATCTGGCAATTCTGATTTTTGCTAAACGTATACGCCAGTATTAATATTCAGTCTTTGCTGGCTAGGTTTAATAATGTCTGTTTAGAGGACACGTACCACAGGCGTAACCAAAGTGAGCGTCAATATGAGCCCAAGAGAAACGTAGCGGCTCATGTTAGACGTTTACATCTTGTCCTCTACATATTTAGATGCTGGCTCATATTAAACATTTTAAGTCTTGTCCTTGACACGCTTAAATGTTGGCCATCATAGCTCATATTAACTTTTTCATGCGACTGCAAGGAGCATTTTTCCTACTTGTGTATGTATGGTTTCCCTCAGTTTTGTTGTAGACAATAAACGTCTAGACGAATGGGTGACTCGGGATCGTATTGACCTGAGCGATGTGAAACTGCCGGGAAAGGCGGCCTGTCTGCGCAGCGCCGCGGATCCCAACAATGTCAGCTCTCGTGCCAGCACGCCTGACAGAGAGGTTTGTACGCATGTATAGCGCGGCGGGAAAAAACCCAATCCGATATGCGGGAAAAAACCCATCGCCAGTGTGAGTCACCCATATGAGCTAGATCGGATTTTAATAGCCTATCTTAAAGAGCGTCCAAAACTACCCTAGAGGGTGTATTATTGTAGCTCCCACTGCCTCTCAGCAAATGTTTTGAGACTTTGAAAATTTTGCAATTTTTGGTCCCAACATGGGGGTCAGGCAGTGTCAACTTTGGGGGGTCACCCTGAACTACTGGAAAGACTTAGTCCAAAACGGATTACAGTTTCACAGAGGACATGTCTCGAACTTCACGATGGTGTATGCAATTTGGCTCTAGTGCCTGTGGTGCGATCTGGGGGCCTAGACTCGGCTGGAAAAAATCCCATGTGCGGGGAAAAAACCCAAATTTCAAAATGAAATTTTTTTCTAACCATTAGCAGCAAAGAAAAAATTCATGCATTTCCTAGCTCAGTGGAGCCTCCTGATTAATTTGGTATAGATTTTATCTAGGTTCGACCTTCCATGTGAGGTCCAGGTGGCCAAAATCTGAGATGGTGCCATTTCAAGCCAAATTTTCAAATTTCGCCAAAAACCGCTAAATTTTTCACTAAAATAGGTCGGGTTTGGCTTTAAATGCAATAAAAACACGTTTTCTATGTGATAGGATGCTTAAACTGCAGAAATTATGCAAATTTCAAAAATTTCCAAAATTTGCCTATGTTTACGTGTTAAACATACGAAATTTTGAAAAGTCAATTTGACATGATTTTTGCAAAAATATTGGTATTTTATGATTCAGATGTACTAAAAATGACCCGCTCTTTCGAATGGTATAGTCAAAACCGTTCTGACATGCTTGCAGCAAAAAATTCGGCTGGGTTTTTTTCCCGCCCATGGGTTTTTTCCGCATTGGGTTTTTTCCCATCGGTTTGGTCGAATATTTCTCGCCAACGGTAAGCGCTAGAGAGACGTTTTATGGCTCATTTTGAAGCTCTTCGCAAGGCCTCATGGTAGTTTTCGTTAGATTTTCGATTTGTCGCTTAATAAAAAAGTTACAGCCAAAATTCGAAAATTGGGTTTTTTTCCCGCCGCGCTATATAGTATATATGTTTGTTTATAACGTTGACTGATGATGTTATTTTTGGATAAGTGTGATGGCGTTATTATATAGCATTGTTATAGTTGTGTTTGACTGCGCCTGTCAATGAAAGGGATACACTGAAGATTGGCGTGCAGTTTTGGCTAGCTGTGACAAAACTCGATGACGTCATACACAAATCAGCCTCCAGTTAGTTCAGGAGTGCACTATTGTCTGTGGCTTGTACGCATTATATCTATACGTCTAAAGCTAGCTTTTGGCTTCACCTACATAGTAGATTTCCATTTTCGCATCTTTTGGTTCTTGCATTGTTTGCATATTTTTTGTTGTTGTTGTTGTTTAGAATGGTTCCGTGGGCAGTTCATCGGCCAGCAGCCTGGCGGGGACGGGATCTGGGCCGGCCATCACCGGGAACGCCTGGCGAAAATCGGGCGCCGTTCGAAGACGGCGCTATCCGGGCTCTGCCAATAGTCTGGATTCGATGATTGCCACTGCCGCCGCTTCAGGCTCCTCACAGTCAAACACTGGCGCGGATGTACGTACGTACGTACGTTAATTTCTGTGATAATTATAGTGATGGGCACTACTGACTGCCGGATATTTTTTCATATCCGTACCTACCAATCTGCCTATTTTGCGTTAACGGATAACGTTAACCTGGTGATGGGCCTACTCAAAACTTTAGAAGTTCAAGAACAGGTTTTCAATTTCACAGATAAAATTTCAAGTTTTTGTTATTCTTTTTCGGTGCGCTGAGGCCTGCTGTCAGATGTCATACAGTCGAGCTTGGTTTCAAAATCATTTTCTGAGAAGTTTTTAAATTTTAAAATTTTTGCAAACAGTTTGCTAATTTTATCCTATTTATCAGAAATGTAAATGGATATTCGGCTATTTTTCTCACATCAGATCTTATCCTGATATAAAAATATTCCGGATATCTAGCGCCCATCACTAATAATAATAATAATAATAATAATAATAATAATAATAATAATAATAATAATAATAATAATAATAATAATATTGTAAAGGAAGAATTCTACTTGCACATACCTAAGGGATTATCCCAATTTTCAGAAAATTCTCCGGCGTCGCCTGAGATTTCTTCGTGCAAACGGCTTTAAGAAGTTTTAGCGTTTCAACTTTCTCTGTGCAAAATATGCCAAGCAATATATACAAGTTTTTTGGTTTTTTTGCAACCCGCCCGCCCCTTAATGCCCTCCATCAAGAAAAAATCCCTGAAACCTTCTGTTATTGCAGTACTGAGTGTTTTTTGAATTGTACGTATCGGTCTGATGTAACGGACACATGTGCAACAGCTAAGCGCTAAGCAGATGTCACATTTGACAGACAGCTTTTCTTGGTGGCTTGATTTTGACTGGTTCTGTAAGATCGGTATAGAGATTGAATTGTTAGAAATTCTGTTTCTTGCCAAAGCTAAGGGATACATACAGTATGTACGAGCTTTTGGCCTTTCACTTTAGTGTAGCAGCACTATCTTCTCTAAAGGTGCTGTGAACCTTGTGTAGTTGGACTAAAAAACTTGATTGCTATTGTCGCTAACTTTTCTATCTAGTTCCCCCCTCATTTTTTCCTATTTTTTGATGTGTATATACAGTTTTTTAGTATTTCACCGTATTCTAAGTATATATAGCATTACGTGGGGGGATGAGACCCCCCCAGACCGACTAAAACCGGCAGATCCTCTCGTCCAGAAAAGAAAAAAGGGTAGATCCCTCAGCGATTTTTACCAAAATTGCTCGTTTTTAGCACATTTTAGCGATTTTTTTCCAAACATGTCTTAACAATCGCTAACAATTCCTCATTTTTTAGTAATTTTTGGCCAAAAATGTTTAAAATTGCAATTTTTGCAAATTTTCGGGTTGGCCCCCTCCCCAGAATTTTGGAATCTTTCAGAAGGTAGACCCCGCCCCCCGGAATTGGACCCCGTGTTAATGTACATATGATTCTAAGTACTTACGTATGTTATTTTTAATATGTACGTACATTAGTTGCAATGGTTGATTGTATATTTTATTTGTCCTTTTCTCCAGGAGCCTACCCGCCCCGCCGCCACCTCTACCGCGCCTACCACAGCAGATTCTTCAGGGGCCATCTCTGGAGGGACCACTTCCAACTGCAGCGGTGCCGCCGCACAGGACGGTCCCTCAGCGCCCCGGCTGACGGGCTCCCTGGCCATTCATCATGGCGAAGACTCCCTGACTCGGATTCGAAACATTGAACAGATTGAACTGGGCCGATATCGCATTCAGCCTTGGTATTTCTCGCCCTATCCGCAGGTTGGTCCTCCTGAGTTTGTCTGTGTGTCGTAATATGGGACTGCTGCTGTAGTCGAAAGGTTAAACATCGTAAATCTATTTCTCCTGTATATTGTTCGCAATGCAGTCCCTACCACACAATGTTGTAGTTTGGATTTAGAATGTTTTAGAATTTAGTTAGAATAGTGCGCGCAGGTCACCAAGATTCTCCTAACGCTGATCCACTCTGAAAAAAACCATTGTAGTTTTTTAGCGGTTTGAATTATTGCTTGCCAAGGCCCCAGAACTGTCTCTGGGATTATTCTTGCGCAGGGTAGGGGGGGGGGGGTCGGGCGCACGCTAACCTTCCTCCTTCGATAAAATTTGCCGCCCCTCCCCCCCCCCTCAAAAAGCACAATCTGCTTTTGATACCCAATTTTGTGCAGAACATAAATCGCTCTGAAGGCCGTTGGTCTAAAAATTTTCCGGTGTTACCGGAGATTTTTCTTAATTTTTGCCAATTTGACCAGGACTAAATCTGCCAGTTTTTGCAATGCAAATCCCCCCCCAATTGGGTCAGGAAAAAACCTAAAATAATCGGAGAAATCTGTTGACTTCCGACATCTTCATGGGACGATGCATTTTATATTGCTTGCAAATCATTCAATAGTGATGCTGTCAAATTTCCTACACTTTTGTCGACTGCTGTAAAAATGGTGCCTCTATTCGGATAACATTGAAGCCAAGAGATGCGGAGATAATTGTCTAGTTTTCCTCTGTACAAATTTTTAGGTTAATTTCTATTCGCAAAAGTTAAAGTCAGGCCTAGTTCAGGTTACATAATGTTGGGCAATGTCCCAAATGTTAGGTTCATGTCGTTAATTTGGGTTTTTTCCGTGTTTTAGGAACTGACCAGTCTGCCCTGTATCTACCTTTGCGAATTCTGCCTGAAGTACATGAAAAGCACCACCTGTCTGCAGAGGCATTTGGTATAGGTTTTTTGGTTGGAAATTAATTTTATTAGTTCATATTAATTAATTAATCTAGGTTATGCTTACATATTCTGTGATAATTTAAACATGTTAGAAATTTTCCTTGAGCTCTAAATATGGATTGAATTTTAAGGGGAGAAGGAGTGTTGTTAAAAGCGCGTTTTAGCACATCATTTTAGGTCAAAGTTTACTTGGCTTTTTCCTACAGGGGGGCGGGGGTGGGGGCCCCCCAGAAATCGGTCCCCCCAGCCTTGGGTCGCCCCCCCTCAGGATTCGGGCCTTCCCCCTCCAGAATTCTAAAGTGGCCGGAAAAATAGGGTTTTGAGGGTAAATTTTGAAAAATTTTTCCGGCTTCGCCGGATTTTTACGCATTTTTAAACATTTTTTAGCTATTTTAAGCTTAAATTTAGGTTAAAAATAGTTACTTTTTAGCTCAGCAGCAAAAAATTGCTATTTTTTAAGCATTTTTGAAAAATTTTTCTCCCCCTCCCCCCCAGACCCGGGGGGGGGACCGCCCCCCAGACTTCCCCCCCCCCCAGAAATTTTTGCCTAGGAAAAAGCCAGTTTACAATGTATGTTTGGCCAAAATGTGTGCACAATTTCAAGAGTTTCAATTGGTACAATGGCGTGCGTTGTATTTTTATTTTTTGTGTAACGAATTATTCCTTGTTTTCTAGACTAAATGTAATTTGAGGCATCCGCCTGGAAATGAAATCTATCGTAAAGGAACCATCTCATTCTTTGAACTGGACGGACGAAAAAATAAGGTATGTATGAGTATTTTGTACATGTACGTATACGTACGTACGTAGCTAACTGCTATACATTGTTCATAAAGAAATATAATAATGAAAATTGCCTGCCTGCAGTCATATAAATGCAAAGCCTTAGTCCGAAACAGGAGAGAAATCACTGGGTAAGAGCCAATGTAAATGGTATAAAATGTTCAATTGCTTCGCAGTGCCCTTTTTTCTTGAGGCTCGTTTATATGTATGTATTCCCCGATTTTGCAATTCTATGCTTTCTAAAATTTTATGACCGCTTTTCCTTGCGCTTATTTTTAATACGTATGTTTCTACATACGTACGTATATCTCTGATGACAGGCAAAGTGTAACGTAAAGATTTGGTTGAAAAATTCTAATTCTCTACATTTCTGCCTGAAATTTGCCAAGTTTCCTGTAAATACAATACAATGCATGCGTAGTGATGAACTGCGTCAGAGTTTTCCAAGGAATATAAGCAATGGTTCTGGCTGCTTTATCACGCATTTTTAAATTGGTTTATATTTAAATTTAAAATTTTAAATTTGTATTTTCCAGCAATTTTTTTCTGTCCTTGTGCGTAACTGGTGGCGCTAAAATATTTTTGCCCCGCTTTTTCAGATTTATGCTCAAAATCTTTGTCTATTGGCCAAGCTATTCCTGGATCACAAAACCCTGTACTATGATACAGATCCGTTCCTGTTTTATGTTATGACAGAGTTGGACGATCGAGGATTTCATATTGTTGGCTATTTTTCTAAGGTATTACAGTTTATGTTACATGATTATTCTTAATGGTAGCAAGTTTGACTTGGTAGCAAGGTAATTATGGTAGCAAGTTTGAATGAATTTCAATGACTTTCAACGACAGACACGTGAACCCGAACCAGCAACTTTGTGTTAAAACTTTTGGACGTTTATTTGCAATATTTTATGCTCTCCATGCGTTAATACATTTTATTTGCGTATTTTGTAAATTTTTACTTTGTTTAATAAGCTTGGAAACTTGGGAACAAAAGCAGTGTTCACCGCTTTGAAATGCTGTTTATCTAATGGAGAGTTTTTGACATATTGTATGTTAAAGTTTCAATCCAACTGAAGTTTTATTTCATTTTTCTGCTTTTTTCAAGTGTTTTTTCAATGTTTCATTTTTCAGGAAAAGGAATCGGCAGAGGATTATAATGTGGCCTGCATTTTGGTCCTGCCACCCTACCAGCGCAAAGGCTATGGCAAATTGCTGATTGAATTTAGTACGTAAAATTAAATATTATGCTATTTTTCCAAATGCAATTTTAAATTTAAATTCCTTGGAAGCTTCGGGCTGACTGGTTATCTGTGAAAAGTTGTCCGTTAGCTTTAGGCAATAGGCATTCAATATCCGATAAAATGCGAGCACTGTAAGTTTTTTTTATCGGACTTTTGGCCTGCCCAGTAAACGTGTGTCGTGACGGCCGAGTGGTTAAGGCGTTCGACTGTGGATCCAACAGTCCGAGGTTCGAATCCCCCTGGGTTTATTTTAGGCAAAAATAAGTGGGGGGACGTTCTCCCCCACTAGTGGGGGGGAGGTCGAGGGGGGAGAGGGGGGGGGGAATAAAATGATCCAAAAATGCTAAAAATGCTGTATAAATAGTCTGTTTTCCACATACACTGCTATAACTATGCTTAAAAAAAAAAAAAAAAAAAAAAAAAAAAGTGCTAAAAAATCAAGTTTTAGCACCAAAAAAGGCGATTTTGCATCAAAAATTTCCGGCGAAGCCGGAAAATTTTTGAAAATTTTGACCAAAAATCCTTAAAATTTGGCATTTTCTGGGCACCCTATAGTGAGTGGGGGGGGAAGCCCAAAAAAGTGGGGGAACCCGAAAAGTGGGGGGGCCCCCCGCCCCCCCCTCCCCCCAGTAAAATAAACCCAGTCCCCACTGCCACAAAGCTTTCACAAATCCACTTGAGCAAGGAACATATCAGTATCCCGTATCAGTAGCCGTGGGCTCCAGCAAACCCAGTTGTCCATCCTTAACTGGTCGGTAAATGGGTACCACTGCGGTGGGGGAAGGTAACAGGAGTCTGTGTTCTGGCGCAATGCCTGATGAAGGGCTGCCCCCCTCCCTTCCACAGATGTAGTCAACATATGAGTTGTCTTTCCTGGCTTCGGTCTGTGAATCCGGAGATAAGCACCGGCACCCTATAACCTACTGTAGTAGATTGGAGTTCTCTCCGGGGCCACTTTACATTTCCTGCTGTTTCTGCTTTTAGGCTATGAGCTGTCGAAATTTGAGGGTAAGGCCGGATCCCCCGAAAAACCGCTGTCAGATCTGGGCCTGCTGTCCTATCGAAGTTACTGGTCCCAGACTATTCTGGAAATTCTGACGAGTCTTCGACCCACCGATTTCGGAGAGAGACCTCTGATTTCGATTAGGTCAGTTGCTATAGGCCTTTTTACGGAATTTGGCTTATTTTGGTAAATTTTTGTGTTTGTGTTCGTTCATCCAGACACCATATAGGCAGTTAGATGGAATACGTATGTGCATTCAGAATGTGTGTGTTGTGCGATTTTCTTAAGCACGAATATTTATCCAAAAAAACACATTTGTGTTGACGATTTTTTTGCCAGCCAAAACGAGTCTGCCAAACATGCGGTTCGTTTTTAAAGCTAAAGCGTGGACTGTTTCTGTGTTTTTGACATAGTTTTGTGGGAGTTCTGGCTTACTTTTTCGCAATTTTTATGGTGGAGCATCATGGTAGCTACCCGTTGCCATTCTTAAAATCATTTGGATCAAGAAAATTAGGTAAACGCGGGCCAGCAGGCGGATCCACGAGGGATACAAGGCATTAATCATAGAGAAATAATGAAAAACGCCTGCCTGCAATCACTAAGGCCAAAACCTTAGTCCGAACAACAGGAGAGAGCCAATGGGCGCTGTGAGCGCTCTTACCCAGAGAGAACTAAAGTCTGACCAAAAAATGTAGAAAGCGAAATTGTTTGCTTTATATCTCGTAAACGCTTCAAGATAACTGCCATAAATTATATATTTTCTGAACCGGAATGATGAGATCTTTCTTCTCGTGAAAAAATTTTTTTGAAATTTCCCGTGCGATTTCAAAGGGTGCCGCTTTTATATGTCCAGAAGGATTGGTAAATGCTATACCCACGATTTTTTCAGGAAAATTTTCCCCTTGCCCGAATGTCCTACACACCAAATTTCAGCTTTGTTGGTTGAAAATTGCGTGAGTTATTCCATTTTTTAGATTTTCAAAACCTTTGATCTTTGCTTTTTCGACTTTGACTGGTTGTTACTCGCCACTCGCTCAACGAAAAAAATTTTTTGATTGGATTTTCAGGACCGCCAGTGTCCGCTTTCATCTGATATACGTGGTATTTCAAAATTTGAAAGTCGATTTTTCGAAAAATACCACTTTTTGACCCAAAATTCCGGCAAAGCGAATCCACCAAAAGTGAATAAAAATAACATAATCATAAAGTTCATTATGAGCTGAATCCAACGATATAAAGTTTTCGTGGCTACGACTTTTTTTGCGCCAGCAATGAATTTTTAAACATTTCCCTTATTTCAAGCTGGTTTTTGCTAGTTTACGCTGGTTCAGGTAAATCTAGGCGGCAACATCAAAGGAAGCCAAAAACCAGCTTGAAATAAGGGAAATGTTTAAAAATTCATTGCTGGCGCAATATAAGTCGTAGCCACGAAAACTTTATATCGTTGGATTCAGCTCATAATGAACTTTATGATTATGTTATTTTTATTCACTTTTGGTGGATTCGCTTTGCCGGAATTTTGGGTCAAAAAGTGGTATTTTTCGAAAATCGACTTTCAAATTTTGAAATACCACGTATATCAGATGAAAGCGGACTTCGAGACGGTCCTGAAATCCAATCAAAAATTTTTTCGTTGAGCGAGTGGCGAGTAACAACCAGTCAAAGTCGAAAAGCGGCAAAGATCAAAGGATTTTGAAAATATAAAAAATGGAATAACTCACGCAATTTTCAACCAACAAAGCTGAAATTTGGTGTGTAGGACATTCGGGCAAGGGGAAAATTTTCCTGAAAAAATCGTGGTTGTAGCATTTACCAATCCTTCTGGACATATAAAAGCGGCACCCTTTGAAATCGCACGGGAAATTTCAAAAAAATTTTTTCACGAGAAGAAAGATCTCATCATTCCGGTTCAGAAAATATATAATTTATGGCAGTTATCTTGAAGCGTTTACGAGATATAAAGCAAACAATTTCGCTTTCTACATTTTTTGGTCAGACTTTAGTCTCTGGAGCTCCTGCCTGGTTGTCCAAAGAAGGACAGCCAGCTCGGCTCTATCTGTGCTGCAACATAGCCAGAGAAGGTTTTATCAAAACCTCTCTGACTGTGCTATGCACAGAAAGAGGACTGCAGTGGCCCGCGGATCACCGTAGAGATACAAACAGCATTTACATCAAGAAAATGAAGTAAACGCGGGCCAGCAGGCGGATCCACGAGGGATACAAGGCATTAATCATAGAGAAATAATGAAAAACTCCAGAGACTAGTTCTCTCTAGGTAAGAGCAGAGCACTCACAGCGCCCATAGGCTCTCTCCTGTTCGGGCTAAGGCTTCGGCCTTAGTGATTGCAGGCAGGCGTTTTTCATTATTTCTCTATGATTAAAATCATTTGGAGTAAGAATGGTCAAAATTTGGCAATGTTCTCGGCTACCCCCTCCCCTCTCCCCTAGTAAAAAAACCCAGGAGTCAGTCCTGTCGTGTGAAGTTGGAATTGGTTTTGCGATTTTGCAATAAATCTGGCAACTTTGTGTATGTTAATTTTTTCATCAAATCAAGAAAATGAAGTAAACGCTGGCCAGCAGGCGGATCCACGAAGGATACATTTTTTCTTCAAAGGTGGAGATAAACAACCGCCGGTTGGGGGGGGGCTGTAACTTCCTGTCTGTCTGAATTAATTTAGTTCTGTTTTTTTTATTTTACTCCCTGTTATATGTTGTTGTTGCAGTGAGCTGTCAGAAATGACCTCCATCAAAAAGGAGGACGTTATTGCTGTGCTGCAGCATCTCAACCTAGTACAGTATTACAAGGGGCAGTATGTCATAGTGCTGAGTCGTGAGGTCATTGATGCCCATATGTAAGTTACAGTAGTTTCATATATATTGTTATAATTTTAATATTTGAATTTGTATGCACATATTCCTAGTGAACATCGTTTCTGCATAATATACTTTCTTTTTTCCTAATAAACATCAAGTGATGAAACATTTTAGTGTACTATGAGTGAAAAATATGAGATTTTGTAAAATAGTTTTCAAGACAGATTTTAGCAAGTTTAAGGCGATAAGCCGCAGAAATTGTTACTGTGTCTGACCGGCCTGCCTGTCACCGGCCGGCCGGCAGGCGGTCTAGACAGGGCCGGTACACAACACTACTACTGCATACTACTCTATAATAGCTTGCAGCAATTTTGCTGTACAGTTGTTGCTAACCGAATTTGTGCTAAATGTTTTGTGGTAACTTTTTCAGGCGTGCCATCTCCAAGCGTTCTGTTCGAATTGATCCAAAATGTTTGCATTGGACACCCAAGGATTGGTCTAAACGCGGTCGCATGGGATAGCCAAATTGTTGCGCTGTAGAACAGAATTTCTATTACACACTCAGTGTTTTTATGAAACTGTCCTTCTGTTAGTTTATTTGTAGAAAAAAATGCTTTTTTGTTGTATAATTATTGTATTGTGTATATTTATTATTTATACTGTCCTGTGTTTCACAGTAAAAATATTCTTTTTTGTTCTGTGTTATTACTGAAGAGACCTTTTATGTGCTAGCTAGTGCTTATGCTGTCGCAAGGAGCTAGTAAATTCTTTTCATTTCTTGGTAGGAAATGGGTGTTGGTTTCGGAATACGGTAATTCTTTTATTAGTGTTTTGTTGTTATTCCCGGGCTACTCAGCCTAGAGGCTATATGACCTTTGTCTCTCCCCATCAGTCATAGCTAGTATGACTCTCGCTTCGTCGCCTGAATGCTGTCCCACAATGGGAAGCTGGAGCAGACACCTTCTTGGCTTTTCGGCTCCGGTGGTAAGACATACATTAACTGCTCATACGCAAGGTAGAGGAGCACAGCATCTTTCGACACTCCAAGCCCCAAGCGCAGATGGGGTGGGATCAGAGATAAAGCCGGAAAGTTGTGTGATCCATTTTGAGTACATGACTCGTTTGCACCCAGCACTCCCTCGCAGGAGGTAGGCGGACCACATTGCAGAGGTGCTGGTATATCCCAAAGGGGTACCTGTCACAGGGAACTCCGCGCCCTACTCTTGACGATAAGTGGATTAAGGTTTCTTTAGCGTGCACTGCCCCCAGCAAATCAGCACACGGGCCCACCAATTTAACGCCTCATCCGACCGGCGGAGCAGTGACCTAAGTTTCTTGCTCAAGGAAACATGTAACGTTATTATGGTTAAGGCGGGAATCGAACCTTGGACCTTTCGATCCGAAGTCTGGTGCCTTAACCATTCGGCTACACGGTCATTATTAGTGTTTTCCAGACGGTGTGATCGGTATATATATAATTCCCATACTATAGCTTTTAATACAGAATCTTATAACTCTTAAAATTTGCTGTCTCGAAGTGCGGGAAAGCTAATGAAAAGTGACCGGCTCAGGCTTCAAAAATGTGTTTGCGATTCCTATATATTTTTAACACTGCTTAATGAACAAAGAAACTCAATATGTTGAAATTTCGTCAAAATTTTCAAGTTTGGACGCGTATTTCTCCCAAACACAGTGACCAAACTAACACAAAACCATGAAAGGGCCCTTGGTGCATAGCCGCTGTCTAATTCCTTGCATGCGTTCCGAGAAATTCCTTTTTCAAACTAATCCAGTTCAGCAGAGATGCTGCAGAAAGGTTGCTGATAATTCTCAAACCGTGAGGATTCTCGGAAGAGCAAAACTGTAGGTAAGAGTTTTAGTTTCAAGGGCATTCCAATTACGATGTGTTTATCCGTGTAGGATGATAAGATATAAGATATATGGTGGATTAAATTAAAGCTAATTTTTCCAAAACTCGTATATATTTGCACGCCGCGACTGTTCTGAAATAATGTTTTAAGCTTAAATTAAGTAATTCGTTGTAGCAAATTTGAGTGAATTTCAACGACTTTCAACAAATTTCAATTTTAATAATGAGCTGTTAAAGCCCACCTTAACGTCGCCGTTTCTCCTCAAAAATAGTGGGAGGTTGTGTTAGCTAATGAAATGAAATGACATCCAATTCACCACCGAAGGCGTGAAAAATCGTATTTGAAATATGATATAATGTACGTAATGCGGTAGTTCCTCTTGATTCCTAGGGGTCGG